>BPLS01030231.1:160660-189730 GCA_019656275.1 Rhododendron kiyosumense | reverse complement strand
ACCAATAGGGTTCTTTGTTGGTATGGTAATGAGCCAACTTATGGAGCGTAGAAATGAACATGGACACAAAACGGACACGGGACATAATATTTCTTAAAAAATGAGGAGACGGACACGACAAGAGACAGGCTAAAAATAGATAAATAAATAATATGTATTTTATACTAGTGGAAATATAATTAGATGTATAAGCATGAAGTGTCAATATATAAAAACAAGTATCATATATACATCTTCTGTGACACTTTCAACCCAAAATATTTTAAGTTACACATATTTACTAGTGGAAATATAGTTAGATGTATAAGCATGAAGTGTTAATATATAAAAACAATATCATATATACATCTTCTATTACACTTTTTGTCACGCCCTCAATTTTTAACTTAAATTAATAATACATTTTACATAAAAGAATCTCGCGTATTATACGTATTATCCAAAGAGTTTCCCACTTGTTAAAATTTACAAACAAGTGCCCTTGATTAACAAAATACAACCATGGCACCATGGCCCAAATTAACTCTGATCAATATATAACCTGTTCAGAATATTACAAACTTTAGCTAAAAGATAATTCAACAATTAATTAGTTACAAAACCATCTTTGACCAAAAGAAAATCTATTACAAAGATGAATAAGTAACTAAATAAAATTTAACTTCCAAAAGGGTCTTCATGTACAAGCACACCGTCGCATGCAGCCTACTGTCCAATGTTCGAACCTGAAAAAAAGGATTTTATTGAGCTATACTAGCCCAGTAGGAAAATCTTTACCAATTTTATATGTAAATACGATGACAAATGCAAACAAGAGAGGATAAGGAAACACAGCTCGGTAAACGATGGTCAATCAATTTGTAAATGAACATTTATCGAAATTGAATGCTTTGACTATGTGACACCAGTCCCCTCAAATAATCCCAACTCGACTCGCTAACCGAAACTCCACCATCGGTATTTCCAGCACTTGTGTTACCATATATCACAATAAGGATTACCATGTTACCACCCCATGCGTCATGCTGATCCCTAATGACTCGGGTTACCGTATTACCACCACTTGAGTTACGAAACCCTCTAAGTCTCCGTATTACCACCATTTGCGTTACGAGACTTCCTAATCCAACTTCCAACCCAATAGACTATTTTCTCATACCACATGCAACCTAAGACTCCCCCATGAACCCATTCATAGATAGAATGCCCTACATTATGCCAACGCCATCACAAATGCACCATGAACAATCACATAATGCCAACAATCTATAGAAAGTACATTAACAACGTTTAACTAAGTCAAATCTTATCCGGTTCTTGCTAACGAAAGTTCAACGGACCAAGGAACACGTCGAACCATCATAGGAAATCAATTTGATCAGTTTAAGATAGTTTAGGAGGTGTCCAAGAGAGTTTAGAAGTGATTGGAGGCCAAAACAATCGATGGAGAAGCAAAAAGTGCAAAACTGGAGTTAAGCTCCTGGTATCGATACGCATGAAATCCGTCTCGATACAATACTCTCTGACCAGAAAGATAAGTTTATAGTATCGATACGGTGCTTAATCCATATCGATACGATGAGGCTTTGAGCAACGAATTCTGCAGAATTTCAGGGCAAGCACAACAACCAAAATCCAACAATCAAAGGCACGATTCTACACCAAATCAACATATAAACATGTAAAAGAGGTAAAGAAGTCCCTACCTCGTAACAATGGCCGAGATTCAAGCGTTTTTGAACGAGCCCTAACCCTTTGAACTCTGAAACTTCGATTTGAGCTTGACCCAAGGAATTCCAAGTGCAAGACGAGATTGCAAGGCCAAAGAGAGGTTGTTTCTTGAAGATTTTGGGAGATGGAGTGGAGTTTTGAGTGAGAGGAGAGGAGAGAGAGAGAGAGATCGGCAGAGAGAAAGAGAGAGGAATGGATGAGAGAGAGAGGAGTGGAGATAAATGATCTCCTACTTCTCACACTCCCATATATATACTCACATATCTCTAAATCGCACACACACACTCCCTCTAATTTCAATTCTTTCACTACAATCCACAATCTAATTATCCACCTAATAATCCAAATTTTTCTTATTTAGGCATTTAATAAACATTTTCAAAATTCAAAATATTCGGGTCTCTACACTTTCAACCCAAATATGTAAAGTTACACATATTTTACCCCCAAAAAAATTCAAAAAATTGCATATTTAACAACTATTGTGTCCCTAGTGTGTCCTCCCATGTCCCCTTAAAAAAATTAAATAAATTTATTGGACATGTACTCCACATGGCGTCCCATACATATTTTGTCGTGTCCTTGTGTCGGACATGGGGACACTCTGGCCTCTAAGAGTGTCGGTGCTTCATAGGAACCAATGCATGATATGTGAGGGTTAAGTGATCATTTTTAATTTGGCCTTTTGGTGAACAGAGTTAATAATTTACCACTTATGGAGTGATTATGGGGTGGTGTCGTCCACTTTTGAGTTGAGAGTTATTAGTGATACACGCCAATAGGTGAAGGGGGTGTTGTGTAATTTAGCCTTAAATTTATTGAGTCAATCCTGTTTATACATAACACAGGAAAGGTACATTCGAGTATGCGTTGTGCATGTACTCTTGTGTTGCTCATGCTTTGCAGTGACCATGCTGAGTGCCCCAACATGCCGGCCTAGCATGTCCCACTTAAATGTCCTTGTGGTGGTGGCCTAATACCGCACTACGTTGTGCCAAGCTTACTTCTACATGTCATGCCCATGCTGACCAGACCTAGTATGTACCTCTAGATGCAGATTTTGTTTTTTCATAGGCATAGTGATAATACAAGAACATTCTGCAGTTCCAAAGCGAACTTAAAATGCTTCCACTTGGCCAACTAAATTTCTTAAGACTACGAGCGCATGCATGATACTGTCTTTCTAGTCTCTCAAGTTTAAACAAAGTAATACTAATGCAACATGACCAAGGCATTTTGGAGATTCTGTATGTAATTGGATAAGTGGGGATGGATAATGGACTAGACAAATGCAAATTAGTCTTGGAACTAATACTACAGAATTAAAGAGTATGTTAAGTTTAATTTGATATCTTAATTGTTGATAACATCTCTACTGATTTATCGCCAATACCTTGTATATATTCTTATAAAAAAAATTACCTTGTATATTCACTGGATATATATGTATATATATTAATTTTTAATAGATTGTGTTCATATCTTTTCTATTATTGCCCTGCTGGGCACATGGATCCGCTTGAGGTTTGTAAGAGTCAACAATATCTACCCCCTTGAAAGAAAGATAGTGAAGGAAAGAAAGAAAAGGGAAAATAGCAACGGGCGGTATGGTAATTTCAATAAAATTGATGAGATCCATTTGTGTTGCCCTATATATTCCTACCTTGTTTTGAAGGCGGCTACATGCCTCGGGCAACAATCGTGGTTTTGACAACGATGGACACTTTGATCAAAGAAAAAGATGAAGATTATGAAGAAATAAAGGTGTTTATGTCTTCTGAGAATCGGATCAGCGATTTACCAGATACAAGGTTTGATGAGAAATTTTCTATTTGAAAAGGTTTAATCATTGTTGTTTTTGCTTCAAGGTCTTAAGTCCTAAGCCTTTAGTTTATCTAGTAGCCTTGTATTTGGCTGAATAAATGATGTATTGGATTTTTGCAACTAAAGCTTTCCTTGTGTATGCATCTAGGGCTATATCTTTGTGTTCAGCTCTGCATCATCATCGTCTATATGCTTCATTCAAAAGTGTATGTTCTCATATTGATCCTTTGGCCATGGGATCAAATGTTATAAATGTCATGAATACTTTTTTTTTTTTATTATAGATCTATGCATCTGCTCATCTTGAGGGGTGATCTTTTCCCTAAGTCCTCACTTCCATATATGGCATTGATATTCCTTATTATGCTTGTAATAAATTTGGCATCGTTATCTCTACACTTTCATTCATTTGTACCAGGTGAACACTTTCTAGGCTTTGGTTGTGATTTGTTTACTGGGTACATCAATGTTACCAGGACTATTTTAAATTTGTTGTTATGATTGTTTTGTCCTTTGTGGTTGTAAAAACTTGGGGGATTTGTTGGGTTGCAGGTTGCTTGTATCCCATTTTGATTTGACATATTGGATAGCTTCCATTTTCATAATCTCTTTTTCACTTCTCTTCTTGTTAAGTTTTCTATTAGCGTTAGCAATGATGTTAATGTTCAAATTGAGACGCGGGATTGGTAGATGCTTGCACATTCTTGAATTCTAAGCTAATCCAAGCAAATGCTTTGTTGTTACTAGGCAACGACCTTGTGATAACATGGTTGCTTCTTGAAGTTATGTATGTTTCTTTGGTTACAGGTAGTTTAAAGTTTAATTACAATCCTTTTGTCATTTGTTGTGGGCTACCTTGCATGGACTTGGATGTTGTTGGTGTGCACTATGTCTAGTTGTCATGTTCATTTAAGTTGGACGTTCATTTTATCTACATGTTGCCCACTACTGGGTTCTGGGATTAGTTCGCTTGTGCATATGGTTAAATATAAGGTTGCAAACAGGTAGGAATCGATTGACAATACCCACTAGAAGATCTGGGGGTTGCTTTGATTGTGTATGTGGTAAGTTGGTAACATGCAAGCTTGTGGTCTATGTGTTTGTACTTCCTTCGCTGCTATTTCGTCCTCCTAAAAACCTTTGCTTTAATGGTTTGTACTTCATAGAATGTTTGGTGTCCAGATCCTACCACTATTAGTTGATTGTCAAACTCATTGCATTATATGATGTGAGTAACCTGTACTCATTTGGTCAGTATTGTTATTCTATGTCCCATTGCTCTCTTTATTTCCTTCTTCTTTTTTCCTCCGGCTCTTTCCTCTTTTGCAGTGTAAATTTGATAACTTCTTCTTAGCACCTTAGAAGATTACATGTCCGTGTTGATTTGCTGCCAGTTAGTCCTTCGCATTAGGACTTACGACATTAGATTTGAGTTGCCTTTCTTTATTTAGCTTCAAAATAATAAATCTTTGTTTGTGAAACTTTGCAAATATAAGATAGTTATATAGTCGGCGGCACACATCCCCACATGTCGTTTCGTGCTCTTTTAGCATTAGAGGAACTAACTTGTAGAATTTTAGACAATATTTTTATTTCATTCTCTTTAGGATTGTTTTATATTTTTGTGCTCTTTTTTTTATTCTGGGGGGAGGGGGTATCCACAGGCCACTTAATATGGTTGTGTGGGTGTTGGGAAAAGGAGGTTGCCAAAGATTTGTTGATCACATGTTATAGTAAATTTGTCCCTATAGTCCTTGTAAATCTATCTTTTTCCAAATTGCAAGTCTTGCTATTATTTATTAGGTGGTGCTTGTTGTTTGGGAGAATAAGAAAAGTGTATAGGGTGTTAATTAACCCTAACACAAATAACTATTATTTATATTAAGAGATAACTTGATACAAGACTTGTTTAACCAATGTGGGACAAGACTCATAACAACTACTTAAATATTCCAACACTCCCCCTCAAGCTGGAGAATAGATATCACAAAGTCCCAACTTGTTACATAACAACTCTAACCGGGGCTTGAACAATGACTTAGTAAACATGTCAGCCAATTGAGCACTTGTAGACACAAAGGGAGTAGTTATCACACCATCAACTAACTTCTCACGCACCAGATGACAATCAACTTCAATATGCTTAGTTCTCTCATGAAATACCGGATTGGATGCAATGTGAATTGCTGCCTGATTATCACAATACAATTTCATTGGCAATTGCACACTAAATCCTATCTCCTCAAGAAAAGATCGCACCCATATAATCTCACATGTCGTGTGGGCCATTGCTCTATACTCTGCCTCTGCACTAGACCGTGCAACTACTGTTTGTTTCTTACTCTTCCAGTTGACAAGGTTTCCACCGAGAAAAACACAATATCCTGTAGTAGATCTCCTGTCAGAAGGTCCTCCTGCCCAATCAGAGTCAGTAAAAGCCTCAACACGTATGTGACTATTAGCTCGATAAAACAAACCACGTCCTGGATGAGCCTTGAGATACTTTACAATTCTAAGAACAGCCTCCCAATGTGGAAAACGAGGAGCAGACATAAACTGACTCACAATACTAACTGCGAACGAGATATCTGGACGTGTAATAGTAAGATAGTTTAATTTACCAACCAAGCGACGATATTGGTCAGGGCTAGAAAACAGCTCCCCCTGATCAACACACAATTTGACATTAGGATCCATAGGAGTATCGACAGGCTTCGACCCCAATAAACCAGTCTCATCTAGAATATCTAACACATATTTTCTCTGCGATAAACTAATGCCATCTTTAGATCGTGCAACCTCAATACCCAAGAAATATCGCAACCTTCCCAGATCTTTGGTATGAAACTGACTCTGCAGAAATGCCTTCAACTCATCAATACCTTTTTGATTATCGCCCGTAATAATAATATCATCCACATAAACAATCAATAATACTTTCCCTTGGTCAGATGAGAGAGAAAAAACCGAATGATCAGACTGACAGCGACTCATTCCAAATTTCAAAACTGCATCACTGAACTTGCCAAACCAGGCCCGAGGAGATTGCTTAAGACCATATAGTGCTTTGCGAAGACGACATACCCGATTACGCTCCCCCTGAGCAACAAACCCAGGTGGTTGCTCCATATAAACTTCCTCCTGAAGATCCCCATGAAGAAAGGCATTTTTAACATCCAACTGGAATAAAGGCCAACCAAGATTGGCTGCAAGGGAGATAAGAAGGCGGACAGAACCAAGCTTGGCAACGGGAGAAAAAGTCTCAGCATAGTCAACACCATAAGTCTGAGTATATCCCTTAGCAACAAGACGAGCTTTGTAACGTTCAACAGACCCATCAGGATGATATTTGACCGTAAAGACCCACCTACAACCAACAGTAGACTTTCCTGGCGGAAGAGAAACCAACTCCCAAGTGCCATTGTCATGTAGAGCAGACATCTCAGCCTCCATAGCTGTCCGCCACTCAGAAACAGATAAGGCCTCCTGTACAGTGTTAGGAACAAAAATAGACGAAACAGAAGTAGTAAAAGCACGAAGGGACGGAGACAAGTGAGCATAGGAAACAAACCGATCAATAGGGTGAGAAGTACAAGACCGAATACCTTTGCGAAGAGCTATAGGAAGACCAGGTGATGATAGAGGTAGAGGCGGAGGCGGAGGTGGTGATGGAGGTGGTGGAGGTGGCGGTGGTTGTGGAACAAGATCTTGAGACGGAGGAGGCGCGGAAGAAGGCACTGGTGGGGCTGTTAATACTTTATGCCGACGAACATACACCTGCAAGGGTGGCACAGATGGTACACAAACAGGAAACACAGACTCAGTCTCAGGAAGGTCAACTGGAGTACGGTGACCCGAGTAAAAGGGTAATGACTCATTAAACGTGACATCAGCACAAACAAAATGACGACGTAGAGACGGTGAGTAACACTTATACCCTTTCTGAGTGCGCGAGTATCCCAAAAAAATACACCGAATCGACCGTGGATCAAGTTTGTCCCGGTCAGGATCAAGAGTATGAACATAACAGGTGCACCCAAATACTCGTAGGGGTAATGAGTGAAGAGGCTGACCAGAAAATAAAACCGTATAGGGTATCTGACCGCCTAGGACTCTAGATGGCATACGATTGATCAAATAACATGCTGTAAGAACAGCATAACTCCAATAAGACTTAGGAACTTGCATTTGGAATAACAGAGCACGCATAACCTCCGATAAATGCCTAATCTTGCGTTCGGCAACTCCATTTTGTTGTGGAGTCCGAGCACAAGAAGATTGGTGAATTATACCATGATCATCAAAAAATTTAGAAAGAGAATTATGAAAATATTCACCTGCATTGTCAGAACGAAATATACGAATACAAGTATCAAACTGAGTTTTGATCTCTGTATAAAATGACTTAAAAATAGAAGACAACTCTGACCTCTCTTTCATGAGATAAAGATACGTGACACGAGAGTAATCATCAACAAAGATAACATAATATTGGAAGCCAAAGACATTAGGAACACGCATTGGACCCCAAATATCAGAATGAACTAATTGAAAAGGACGAGACACACGACTCTCAACCCTAGGATAAAAAGACACTCGATGATGTTTACTAAACTCACAGACTTCACATGGCAAAACATTAACACGGCTACATGAAGGTACCAGCCGTTTAAGGTTTTGAAGGGATGGATGACCAAGACGACAATGATATTGATATGGTGTCACCGAAGACTGAAGGGCAACAAAGCTAGGGTGAACATTGTCGGTAAAGTAATACATGCCACCACGTTCAGTACCACCACCAATTTTCCTCCTCGTCTTGAGATCCTGAAACACACAACCACCGGGGAAGAATGTGACAGAGCAATTTAAAGATTTGGTAAGTTTACTAACAGACATAAGGTTTAATGGAAAACGAGGAACATGTAATACGGAATCTAAAGTCAAAGAAGAAGTGACAGAAATAGAACCTAAACCAGTAATATCAGTGGTAGAGCCATCGGCTAATGTAACACGAGATGGTTTATCAATAGACCGATAGCCAGAGAGAATAGTAGATGTACCAGTCATATGATCAGATGCACCAGAATCAATGACCCAAGGAATAGAAGAAAAAGAAGATGCAACAAACGCAACGGAAGAACCTGTCTGAGTTAGCGTTGCAATGGAGGAACCTGTCTGAAGTGACACAAGGCGTTGGTACTCTTCCGCAGAAATAGTCACTGTGGCATCAGTAGAATGAGTAACCGGTCGAGTAGAAGGCCAACCATGAAGATCCCAACAATACTCAACTGTATGATTTTTGCCATTACAATAGGTGCAATGTCGAGGAACACAACCACGACGACGATTGCTACTACCATCTTGACCAAACTCATGGCTTACACAACGAGTGCCAGAATTAGGGTAACGACCACCAAAAACCCTATCACTGAACCCATAATCTCGACCACGAAAATCAGAAGCAAACTCACCACTCTCCTCCATTGCACTGAATTAACAACCACCAATAAGAACCAACTAATAGAATCAACAACTACCAGCAGATCACCAAACCAGACGATCACCCAACATCATCAACAACACAAGAGCATATGCGATCAACAAAACAACCGAAGATTAACTCCATCTACCAACAAGTCGACGACCATAAACAAATCATGGAACAATACTTGCTAATAACAATACTAAAATCAACAGGCCTCAATAATCCAAACATTCATACTACCGACGGTAACCAATCGAGAACACCAACCAATAGGCGACATAGACAGCAACAAATCGAGATTTAGATCGATACCTCAGAAAACAACACATAAATCGAGATGCATGTGACTGATCCCATCCGAACAAGGCTAGAAACACTGAACGAACAACATAAGACAAATCTGGCTGCCAGCGAAAACCTTTCAGACAATTTCGAACTTAAATCGGGGGATGCTGGGCTGTTTGGAACAAGATTCAGGGGGATTCAAACCATATTTAGGAGTTTTGAGAGTTGATTATAGTGAATGAGGGTTGATTCGGGCTCGATGGGGGGGGTGATTAAGGTTCGATTAGGGTTTTTCAAGAGTTCCAAAGGTTGTTCAGCAATTTCGAATGGGTTTGGTGCATGGGGTTAGGGTATCAAAGGGGATTTCAAGGTGAACAGTGCTCGGGATGAACAGTACCCGCGATGAACAGTGCTCGCGTGAACAGTACCGCGATGAACAGTGCTCGCGTGAACAGTACCGCGATGAACAGTGTTCGCGATGAACAGTACTCGCGGTGAACAGTAACAGTATGTGGTGATGATGGGTGGTGGGGCGTGGGTTACGATTATGATTAGGTTTAGGGTTGGATTAAGGGTGGCTCTGATACCATGTTGTTTGGGAGAATAAGAAAAGTGTATAGGGTGTTAATTAACCCTAACACAAATAACTATTATTTATATTAAGAGATAACTTGATACAAGACTTGTTTAACCAATGTGGGACAAGACTCATAACAACTACTTAAATATTCCAACAGTGCTTACTATGCATTTCCCATCAATCTGTTGGTCCTCTTGGGGCTCTCTATAGGAATATGGCTAAAGTATGTCAAGAGGCTCACAAATATTCTAAATTTGTTAACAGGGTAACTTGGGTTCTAAAGGGCAATGTGTTAACCACCATCCCTGTACCACTAGTTGGAGGCAAGCTTCACTCTAGAGTTCGTAGTCCAAGAAATCCAAGACTTGGAGCTCTAATGATAAGAGTGGCGGGAAGTAATGGCCTAGCACTTCCAAGACTTGGAGCTTTAATGATAAGATGGGTGCACAAAGGTGGGATAGTTTGATACATATAGTTCACTTATTTCTTTCTTGGTTCTTGTTTAATGAATCATGTCTCTGCTACTTCTCTTAATCTTTGTTGATTCATCTCTTTTCATGCTCAACCTTTTCTTCTTTTTTACACCGAAAACTGGAAACTTCAAAATAGACCCAGGTTTTTCCTTATAGAGGGCCAGCTCAAGACAATTTCAGCCCTGAAGTAATAATTATTTATTGGGTTTTTTCACATTTGGTAACGTTGTTAAAAGTCTCTTAGTTAACACTTTATTTTTCTAGCTTTTTTTATGTCCAAGATTATAGATTAAATCTTGTATGCAAGTTTTGCTAACTAACTATTTTGAATTGAAAGTAAAGCCAATTCCCTTAATCTTTTTGTGCTTTGTTAAATAGAATTAAGTAAGTAACCATATTTTTTCAAAAACCTGTGGAATCAAACGTTCCTGGTATACGTTGTTCTTAGAAAATTAATGAAAAAGTTAGATTTTTGTTACTGTGGGAAACGATTATTAACTTTGATGTGTTTGAGGTTGAGTTTGATTTCTGATTCATTGGCCTTTTTTCTGCCTAGAAACTATATTTAATAGATTGGTAAGGGTAAAAGTTCGGGCCTCTAGAAAATGTGGACCTGAAGCAAATCTAATCTAATACTTCAGGCGGCCATTTCCTTATCCTAGTCTCGACTTACCATATTGAAGCCTAGAGTTGCTGCAAAATTATTTTTGTTACGGAACTTTTAGAGATAACTAAGGTCGATAGCTTCTTTTTTATCTACATGCTCATGCAATGAAAAATCTTTGGTAAGACGTCATTCCTCTGCTTCCTAGAGCTTTGAAAGCACTTCTTTTTTGAGTGACCAGGCCCTGCATGAATTGTTCCCCAGTTCTATGTTGCTGATTCTCTTCTCCATTTTGAGGTGTACTAAAGTGAATGTCCATTATGAGTACAGCTATATATAATCTATGAAATTTGAAAGTTGGAAACAAAGGGTAAATGCTGGGAAGAAAGCCTCTCTGACTTTGAATTCTAGAGCAATAATCACATGTGTTAGTGAAAAGGTTCCCAAAGGTATAAAGAATAGGCATGTCAACAGACCGGACCAATCTGTATCCAATCTGGAAAAATCCAAATTCGATCACGCCAACCTGTTGATTCGATAATCGAAGTACTAGTAAGATCGGATTCGGTTATACCGTATTGAATCCAATATATAGTAAACCGATCCAAATTTTTATTTAAAGAAACCAAAACACAGGCTTCACAGAATTTCGCTCCTATTGCCAATACGGGGACTACTACTAATGTTTTGTCAATTTCGAAATCTGGGACACAGTGATTCATCTTCGGCAATAGGAATCATCAACTTAGTTGAGTAAGTAATCAAATCTAATCAAACACAATTTGAAATAAAATTTACAGAGAAGCAATTAGGGCTTGAACTCATGGCATCAATTTGAGGCGATTAAACCTATCATGTAATCTAAATTTTTAGTGCAGCAGTTGAAAGCCAAATTTAGATAAAGAAAATTCAATTATGTTTGCAGTCAGAATGAAGAATGCAGCACCATTGTCAATGGGTGGGCTTCGAAAGAGTTCAGATTTTGCAGGTGCATTGTTGTCATTTTGGCTGAGACTTAAGATAAACCCAACAGGAGTGTGAGCTACCGTTGCTTCTTCTTCTTGTTGCCCTAGAATCTACTTCTCTCACCCAACACTGTGAGTCTCTTCTGTAATCTTAAGTAATATGTTGTATAAACTATTAAACCCCCTCCCTCTCTATCCCTATTTTGGAAAATTTTGTATTTTTGGGGTTTATTTGCCACAATTCTATATAAATGAATAAATTTGGTCCGCATTTGGATCTTCGGAACTGATATCCGATTTTTTAGATTGGATTACTGAATTTGAATTTGGGTCGGATTTATTTCGAATCTGGATCGAATTCGGGTCTCTTTCAGTTCATTGGTTGGCCTACTCCCAATGTCTCCCATGAAGAATCATCAATATAATGTTTGTTGTATTAAATTTCACATTATTATTATGTTCTTCATACCTTATCTTTTCGGAAACTCGTATCCAGTTATGGTACATTTTTTTTATCACAGGTATGGTACATTGTTAAACAAACTGCAAAAGCTCATATTATGTCCTCCATACCTTATGGGGAGATGAATCGTCAAGTTCGCACCTCCACAATCCTCGCACCGAATCTGATGGCAAAAGCTCCGACCTAATTGTGGCGGCCGTGGAGCTTTTTGAGCTTTCGAACGCCAACAGTTCCCACTCGATACACAGTCCTCAGCTCATCGGAGTAATGATGACGGTAACAGAGATTGGCAGCAGGAAGTGGAAGCAAGGTCAGCTGCTTAAGGGTCAATCAAAACAAACGCCGTTAAAGAAATGGAAGGAAGACGAAGAAAAGGACGTTTGTTTCATCTGCTTCAATGGTGTTGAATTTAATCTCTAGGAAATAGGGTTTTTTTAAATAAAGTTTGAATTGGAATGATAATAGATTTAATATGATACAATCTGAATTCGATCCGGTCTGTACTTGGATTACTATATTCAGATTATCGGATCGACATTATCGGATTCAAATCCATTGAAAGACCTACCTAGATCCATTACTGATGGTGGTGGTATGATTTGATATTTGCAAAGGAGTTTGAACAGTTGAACCCTACTTGTGTCAACTTTCATAAGGAAAGTTTCCTAGCCGTGATGCCTCATCAAAGAACAAACTCCAATTTCCTTCCATGGTCCTCTTCTTGCAGCCATTTCACCTGGGTTAAGTGGTTAACGATCCTTGGTTGGACAAGCAAAACATAGAATCAGTTGGAAATGCTGAAATTCTGGGGCAAAATACTTGTCGGAGACTATCTCCTACAACTGCGGAATATACAGTTGATTTTAGAGATTCCATTAATGATCATAGCTCTGATAATGGTTTTTCATTTCCTCCTCAACAAAATGTTACTAGAGGTTCCTAGAATAGCTCTTCATCCGGAATCCATCAATCTTTTAGTCCACCTGGTGTTCCTGCTGTGGGTAGCGTGCCCTTTTTCTTTCTAGGAAAGGATTCCGTTCCCTTCCTAAGGAGAAAAATGCCAGTTTATGGAAGCGTTTAAGCTGGACGACAAGCGCTCGCAAAAATACAGAGTCGCCACTCGGGTTTGAAGGTCTGACACCCAAGGAACCGTATTTCGAAGCACTTGCCGCACTGTTTGATTTGAAAAAGTGAAGGAACCAGTCCGTCATAACCATATCTGGGTTCGAGAGCCAGGTTACGAGAGGGGAAGGGTTTTATGGCACTCCTCTTGCCCAATCCAGAGATCGGTCTCTACTTTGGCATTTACGAAAGATGTTTATTTGCGATTTTGTTTGATTAATCAACTTTTTAACCAATTAGGGCGGGGGAATAGTTAATTGGGGGTTAAACTGTAACATGTTGCAAGATGTGAATGATAACATGGATGAGCAGTTAGTATAGGATGAGAATAGACTACTGTGAGAGTTTAAACAAACTGGGGAGCCCCTGTTTTGGAGTGACGTGCACAGGAAGAAACCATCATGCACTGAACGAGTCATTGCATGCTGTTCACTCTTGCACGCACAACTTCAAGACATGCGCGCGCCTGTGAGCTCAAACCCACAGCTCTTATTCTTAAACTCTCTGGGCTCTGGAAGGACCAGTACACACCTAAGACAAACCACGTAGTTCATATAGAAGCATAATATACAGTTTAAAGGCTGAAAAGCCCTACAAATTAATAATACACCCATAAATAGTGTGGGGACAAAATAATGGCCTAAGGTCGAGCTACCCGTGCAAGGCTACTCATTGGTCAGAGGTAGAGTATCGCGCGACGGAGCCAGTCTGGCGCGCGAGGGTGGGCCCTTGCGCTCTGTCGCGCGATGGAGCCAGTCTGGTGCGCGATGGTGGGCCCTAGCGCGGGATGGTCACGCCCTAGCGCAACAAGACCAATGCTTGGTTTACACATTTCTGGGTTCTGCGACAGGTCCAGAATGATCCCAGGGGTACTCCAAAATAGCATAAATGCAAATTAACTACAAACTAGCAGTTTCTAACAAAGGAAAGCGGTAAACTGGTTTTTAACATGCTTAATAGTGATCTATATACAAAATACAACAAAAAAAACAGCAAGACACCAATCCCCACAAGGACCGTCGCGCGCTAGTTCTTACCATGACAGTGTTTGAAACCTTGCCGGCTTTAGGACCAAGGCTGGTATTGATTACCAGCCTTGGCCCTGCCAGCCCCCCTCAGGGATCAGAACAGCAAATAGAACAAAGGTAAGCTATACCTTTGGTTTTTGAGTTTGAAAGGTGTTGAGCTTTGATGTGTTTAAGGCTTGGTTGAGGTGTTTAAGTATTTTGACGAATGTGAATTTGGAAGAAAAGCACTAGAGCTTGTGCTTAACCTTTCATTTTTTTGGAACCCTTTGAAAGAAAACAAATAGGGATATATATAGGAGGAGATAGAGGTGAATCTGGTTGAAAACAGAAGAGTTCAGCCAGTCCACGAGGCCTAGTTGAAGTTGCATTGGTGGCCAACTGTCCATCTCAAAAAAGGTTGGTGGTAGGTTGGATTGTCGCGCGATGGTGCGCCTGGCGCTCTGTCGCGTGATGGAGTGAGTTTGGCGCGCGATGGTTGCGCCCTGGCGTGGACCAATAGGGTTTTTGGTTTTTGAAGTGGCTTAGGCTAGGTTACGTTCAAGGGTTTTGCAAACACTCAAAACTCAAACACACTATCATTCCCAGGGTGTTCTTGATCCATTTCATCATTGGGGAATCAAAAACCGTAAGTAAACTAATCTGGAAGCCCAATTGGGGTGTCTACAGTAGCCCTTCTTTGACAGCACTTGAAGCACCATCGACTTGGTACAAGTAACGTCAAAGAATTCTAGACACCCCTCAAGGCAATCCAGAGCAAAACATACTAGCAAAGTAGACAAGTCAACTTAAGGAACCTGATTGGCGGAACGGACCGGCAGGTCCATTGCCAGGGATGGAAGTAGAAGTAAACGAGTGAATCGTCGCTTGTTGATCGAATTTGGACAGAACAGGCTGTCGTTGCAAATGTGGATGGGATAGGCCGTCGTTGCTGGGGATCAAGCTATCCTCGGCACAAAGTATTCCAACAATCATGGGTTGGTAGTGTCAGGCAGGTTGAATTCCATCTGTTGGGAATCAGAGCCAATCTCCTTATCAAAGACCATCCGAGACAGAGCAATAAGCCTACTGAAAGATGCGTGTGAAGCTAGACTGATGTAGAGGTAGTCGTTTGGGGCAGGCCGAGGCGAACACTCCTGGGGAACAACTAGTTGTGAATGGGCGGACCATCGTACAATATCCTGATCTTTGTTGATCGGGGCGAACACAGACGATATGGCTGGTTGTCATCGCTGAATGGACAGAGACAGGCGATGTGGTTGATTGTTGTCGAATGGGCAGAGACGGGCAACGTGGTAGGTTGTCATCGCTGAATGGACAGAGACAGGCGATGTGGTTGTTGTCGCTGAATGGGCAGAGACAGGCGACGTGGTAGTTTGTCATCGCTGAATGGACAGAGACAGACGATGTTGTAGGTTGTCATCACTGAATGGACAGAGATAGGCAATGTGGTTGTCGTCGCTGAATGGGCAGAGACAGGCGACGTGGTAGGTTGTCATCGCTGAATGGACAAAGACAGACGATGTGGTTGATTGTCATTGATGATATGGCTGACCATCGCTAATTTGGACGGGCAGATCAGTGTGCAGAATGATCGAGCCATTGAGTTTGGACAAGATCGACTGTCGTTGATTTGTTCTGCAGAAGATTTTATCGCATCCTGCTATGAGAACAATGCCGCAAGAGATTTTTCAATCGCATCCGTCAGCAAACAAATCGTGGATTCAGGGAGATTTCTTCGCATCCACTGACCAACAATAACAAAACTGTAGGAGATTGCATTGCATCCTTTGGCAAACAAATCGAGAGTTAGGGAGATTTCCATGTTCTCCGTTGACCAACAATAACAAAACCGTAGGAGATTGCATCGCATCCTTCGGCAAACAAATTGAGAGTTTAGGGAGATTTCCATTGCCTCCGTCGAACAAACAAAACAATACCACAGGAGATTGCATCGCATCCTTTGGCAAACGAATCAAGTGTTAGGGAGATTTCCATTGCCTCCACTGACCAACGAGAACAACACCGCAGGAGATTGCATCGCATCCTTTGGCAAACAAATCGTGGATTCAAGGAGATTTCTTCGCATCCGCTGACCAATGAGAACAACACCGCAGGAGATTACATCGCATCGTTTGGCAAACAAATCAAGTGTTAGGGAGATTTCCATTGCCTCCGCTGAACAAACAGGACAATACTGTAGGCGATCGCATCGCATCCTTTGGCAAACAAATCATGGATTCAGGGAGATTTCTTCGCATCCGCTGACCAACGAGAACAACACCGCAGGAGATTGCATCGTATCCTTCGGTAAACAAAGACTTGATGGTAACCATTTTGACCACCTTCCTGTTTTCAACAGTTGGCATACACAATATGCAAAGATGTAAACAAACAAAATGCACAAATTGAAAATGTAGATGCAAGCTAAGGGCGGCTCCTAGGAGGACAACGATGCCTAAGGACTACCACTGAGCCCCAGTACTTTACTGTCTTTTGCTTCTGAGATGCAAATCCAGATAGAGAGACGTTGAGCGGGCCGGCGTGCCCAGTTGACATATAGCGGTGTGGCGTTGGGCCTGCATGCCCCTTCTTCGATGCTTGGGCAGATAAGCCCCAGAGATATGCTTTACTTGACGCTGGGTTGACGTGCCCTTGCTATCCACAAGATTCTTCTGCTTGTAGATTACAGAAGCTAGGGTAGCAATGTAAAAATTGCATTATTTCAGTTTATTGACAAAAACTGACCGCTAATATCTAATTTGCATTGTCAAGTGAACTGAGTCGACACACAGGCACGCGCACATGCACAAACTCACCTAGCTCGAACAAAATGGGGGAAAGAGCCCCAGGGAACAATGCGAACCCTTAGACACATGGAGAATAATGAAATTTTGGGCATTAACATACCAAAACTCACAATATCCCTTTAAACAGGTGATAAGCACTCGAAAATGTAATGAAGGGTGCGCTAGTATCTAGGTTTAGTATTAATTTAGTTGCTAATTAGTTATTTTTAATAATATTTGCTCATAGTATGGGCTGGTGCTGTTTTGTAGGTGAATCGCCTAATAAGAAGCTTTAAAGGCCTTAAGCGTGTCATGGCCTGAGAATGACCCGATGGCCAAGGTGCAGCCAAGGCAGAGCCAAAGCAAGTAGCAAGGCCAAGGCAAGACAAGGGAATGGCCAAAGCAAGCAAGGCGTGGCCAAGGCGGAAAGAAGACAAGGTTCAGTACTGATAAGGCTTCGGTATTGATCGAAGGGAATTGCTCCAATCGGTACCGAGCTGCTTAACACCAGCTCTAACTGCTTCGGTATTGATAGGAGGGAATTTATCCAATCGGTACTAAGATCTTAACTCAGTAATGTAAGGCTAGGGCAATCGGTACCGAGGGGCTTAGCGGGGCATCTTCAGAGCATCTTTTGGGATATTCCGTGCGCAAAACAGAGGCAGTATAAATACCCTGTTATGTCACCTTTGCACGATTTGGACAGAAATGTACCCATATTTTCTAGATCTAGAATAGATTGCCTTTACTTTTTGGTACTGTTCTTCATTGTTCTTCAATTTCCAACTTTCATTTGTTAATTTTCTGCATTATTTAGTTTAGTTTTGATAATTTGTGCTTTATTAAAGTTGTAGCCACTATCTTGATCTATAGTTTAATTAAGTTTTCTTCTAGTATTGTGTTTTCAATTATGCTTAGTCAATTTTTGCTTGCTCTTATCTTCGTAGATATGTGTGAGTAGTTTTAAGGGTTGGGTCATGGGATGATTAGCATCCCGTGGCTTGGGCGAAAATTGCGTTTTTCACCAATAAGGCTTTAATTTCTAGATTTGAAAATTAATGTGGGGTTCGAATTCATTTGGCGAATTACCGATGTGTTAACCTCTTTGATCATGTGTAGGTAGGAGCTTCGCCTACCTACCACACATGATGCTTAGAGCTCTGTTGCTCGATGTGTTTACCAAATGAGTTCTAGAGCTAGCTTGATAATCGAATCTCTATTTCTCGGTTTTAGTACTTACAATTGTGTATTTTAAACCGCGTGAATTGGTGAAAAATGTGATTTAGCCCAAGTCATGAGTGCTAGGATTCCTAGACCGAACCTATCTTTTTCCTAGTTAATTCGTTCTTAATTTAGCCTTTTATTTCCACCGTTTTCAAAGTAAAACCAAGTTGACTGGCTAAAAGTCGAAATCCTTACTTGCATCTACAAATCCGAGCCAAGCCATAAACTAATTCCCTTGGGTACGATCCCGGACTTCTCCGGATTATTTTGCTTCAATCGACATTCAAACCCTACGCTTGGGGTAATATTCTTCTACATCGGAAGATAACGAAGCAACAGGTGAAACTGACACTTGCGAGGTCAAAATAGCTATACAATGACCTATACGAACATATAGAATCGAGAATAAAATCTCGACATGACAATGGACTGAAAATAGAAAAATGCCACAAAAAGGGACATAAGACTCAAATGATGACACATATAGGCCTGGACTGAAACCGACACTCCCGTGCAGTCACATTAGGTCTGCACGGTATGACAAAACTTGGCAAAAATCCCCTTGAATGACATTCAAAGTAGTAGCTGATTGCTATTGATTGCTGCTTGAATTGAATAAGCGCGTGTAGGTTTGAGACCAACGTGCATTTCTTTGAACAAACGGGCGTGAATGCAAGTCCGCTGCGACCGTTTACACTAGACTTCGCTGAATTTAGAATAAACTGTGAGCCGTTATGCCTCGCCAGCATTTCGTTCTGCTTTTGATGCTTAAATTCTTTTAAGGCTTTATGCTCAGCTTTTGAAATTGAAATAGTAGTTTGAAATAAAACTGAAAAACGAAGGTTTTCCCCCTTCAGTCGCCTCCCATGCAGCTTGATCTTTGATCCTCTTCGACCTTTGATGTGTACCAAATGTCAACCATGGATCCAATTGATAAATTGTGACCGACTCTCAAAGAGAGACTGCCTACGTATCCCATTTTGGGAATCAGGTCAAAACGTAGTTCAGGCTAAGGTTCACTCGAGTGTTTTACCTCACCTTTTACGCTCTAACTTTTGCATAGAACCGTCCATTTGAGTTTTCGGTCTAGCGAGCTTTCAAATATTGCCTTTACTTTTGCCTAGACCTCCTTCATAGGTTTCATTCTAGCAGGCTACTCTAACTTTTGCTTGGAACTGCCCATCCTTGGGGTTTTCAGCCCAACGAGCTTCTCTCAGGGAAAAGGCTTTTGAATTGATCCATGCTAACCAAGGTATTGAATTTATTGTTGTTGAGGTTGATAAAATGGCTTTGATAGCACAGTGTTTAGAGTGGTTTAGTTGACATGCTTCACCTCAAGCCCTTTTGAACTTTCTAATCTTGTGCTTGGCAGAACGCTGTTCCTATAAACTTGAACATGATATGAGGCGCTAGACCTTTTGAGCTTGGCATCCGGTAGCAAAGGGATTTGATATTTCTTTATCTCAAAATCAATACCAGGTGTGTTTTTTGAGAGACCATGCCAAGATGTCGATGAGCTCTTTGAACCTGTCTGACCAGATGCAATGCTCCTTTGGGGACAGTGTTGAACCAACTTTGAACCATTTGGAGGTCTACTTCATCTTTCAAATTTATTTGAAAACTACTATTTCAATTAATAGGCTGAGCACGCCTTTCGTCTTCCCTTTCGGTGAGAGAACACATTTCCTTGGAGATGATCCCATCGAAATCTATCCCTTTGTCATCAAGGATGACACAGTTTATTCAAAAGCCAGCAAAGTACTTAGAAGCAAGATAATGCATATTATAAAGAAAGCCCCTCGGGGTTGCCAAGCACAACAAAAGACTCAAATAGAAAATATAAGCTACGACATGGAGGGCCAAGAGGCACAAACTCCGACTCAGAGCTAGATTTAGACAAATGCAAAACACTCTGTGTCAGACTTAGACAAAATGTCAATGCAAACTAGACGCGGTTTGAAAATGCAACTTTTATGGCTACCCTTGACTTTCTCATAGAGAGAGAATCCTGGGGGACATCAGGCGCAAGCAACAGCACTTCGGCTTCGGTGCTTTCCTTGGCGGTGCAATAGTTCCAAACTAGATGGTAAAGTAATTGAAAGCTCAGTGATGTTCTTGCAGCCGCAGTTAATTGCAAAAAGAAATGCAATATACACATCATCGTCGTCGGTGTCCTCCTAGACTCTACAACTACAGACAAGTCTGTCTCATGATGTTTGGACGCTGCCAAAATCCTCAGAAATCTTTTCGAGGGTGTATCCTTTGTTAGAATCAACTAACACTAAGAGATGTCAAAATAGTTTAAGCCTTTGACTATTCCGTTTTCGAAGTTTCAACTTTGAATTCGGAACAACTCAGTATTGATGACATGACACCTTAACTTTGTACGTCGCGGTGTATAGTGACTTCGCACTTCAACCTGGGTAGTGCCAGTGTCACGGCATCCATACTTTATGGTTCCTTACTTTCAGTTGAAACTTCAATCGGGCATGAGCCAATGACTTAAAAAGGTTTGATTTCCCAAAGTCTCGCTAATCTAAGGACTTTGAAAATTAGTAACGTGCACCATCTAGATGCATGACTCTACATCGGGTCATAGCAGCGTCTTAATAGGCATAAGACAAACTCAAAAGAGAGACAACCTAGAAGCCCCCTTAAACATGCTCCTACGCAAAATGGTATGTATGTACAGTACATGTGATAGGGAAAGCAGTAACACATCGATAGTATATGGGGTCAGATGCAAATAATCTTATCCTGCAGGTACCTGTCCTAGTTTCTAGAGTTCTAGGGCTTTGTATATACAAAGGCTGGTTTTGGCTTGTAACAGGTTCCTCGGATTAAAGCCAAGATATTCCTCCCACTGCCCGCGTAACCGCAGAGCAACAGTCAAACGGTAGAATGACTCATCATCGTCGAAGGTTGTTGGTCATTTGGGGTCCCCAGGCTCCGGTAAACCGTGCCGAATTGCCAAAACGATCCAACGGGGCTTTATCCCACATCGATGCAAATGAAGATGCTAAAAAAGTTTGATTAATGGAACAGAATCGCAAATTCGCAAATGCCTTTTCAAATTTGGCTCTCTTTATTGATCAATACTTAGAAGAAACTATACAAAAGAACAATCGGAAAAGCCCCAGTCAGAATGGTAGGACACGAGGTCCTGTTTAATCACCAATCCTTTCTTTAGCAGCGCGAAGCTCACTATTTTGACAGACTTTTGTGGGATTGTTCTCAGGCGTATTAAATTTTAAGTATAGACCAATATTGATTCGATCCCAAGCAGAGTCGCCACTGTGGGCAGCGTGCCCTTTTTCTTTCTAGGAAAGGATTCCGTTCCCTTCCTAAGGAGAAAAATGCCGGTTCGTGGGAGCGCTTAAGCTGGACGACAAGCGCTCGCAAAAATAAAGAGTCGCCACTCGGGTTTGAAGGTCCGACACCCAAGGAACCGTATTTCGAAGCACTTGCCGCGCTGTTTGATTTGAAAAAGTGAAGGAACCAGTCCGTCATAACCATATCTGGATTCAGGAGCCAGGTTATGAGAGGGAAGGGTTTTATGGCACCCCTCTCGCCCAATCCGGAGATCGGTCTCTACTTAGGCATTTGCGAAAGATGTTTGTTTGCAATTTTGTTTGATTAATCAATTTTTTAGCCAATTAGGGTGGGGGAACAGTTAATCGGGGGTTAAACTGTAACATGTTGCAAGATGTGAATGATAGCATGGATGAGCAGTTAGTATAGGATGAGAACAAACTACTGTGGGAGTTTAAACAAACTGGGGAGCCCTTGTTTTGGAGTGACGTGCGCAGGAAGAAACCATCATGCACTGAAAGAGTCACTGCATGCTGTTCACTCTTGCACGCACAACTCCAAGATATGCGTGCGCCGGTGAGCTCAAACCCACAGCTCTTATTCTCAAACTCTCTGGGCTCTGAAAGGACCAGTGCACACCCAGGACAACCCACGCAGTTCATATAGCGTTGACCCTGCCAGCCCCCCTCAGGGATTAGAACAGAAAATAGAATAAAGGTAAGTTATACCTTTGGCTTTTGAGTTTGAAATGTGTTGAGCTTTGTTGTGTTTAAGGCTTGATTGAGGTGTTTAAGTATTTTGAGGAATGTGAATTTGGAAGAAAAGCACTAGAGGTTATGCTTAACATTTCAATTTTTTGGAACCCTTTGAAAGTGAACAAATGGGGATATATATAAGAGGAGATGGAGGTGAATCTGGTTGGAAACAGAGGAGTTCAGCCAGTCCACGAGGCCTGGTTGAAGTTGCATTGTTGGCCAACTGTCCATCTCAAGAAAGGTTGGTGGTAAGTTGGACTGTCGCGCGATGGAGTCAGTCTGTTGCGTGATGGTGCGCCTGGCGCTCTGTCGCACGATGGAGTGAGTCTGGCGCGCGATAGTGTGCCCCAGCGCAGGATGGTTGCACCCTAGCGCGAACCAATAGGGTTTTTGGTTTTGAAGTGGCTTAGGCTAGGTTAGGTTCAAGGGTTTTGCAAACACTCAAAACTCAAACACGCTATCATTCCCAGGGTGTTTTTGATCCATTTCATCATCGGGAAATCAAAAACCGTAAGTAAACTAATCTGGAAGCCCAGATTGGGGTGTCTACACATGCTAAGACAATGCCTAAAGAATATGCGGAGAGGCTGACAAATTCTTTTATTAGGCTAACTTGGGCTCTGAAGGGCAAAAGTATTAACTACCCATACCTTTAGTTGGCTACTAGCTTGACTCTGGAGTTCATATCTAAGGGATTCACGACTTGGAGTTCTAATGATAAGACATGCTGGGAGTAACGCCATCTCACCTCCTTTTCTTCCTATTTCGCACCCTTTATTGGGTGCTCAGTGTTGAGATGATTTGGTGACCAAAGTTTACTTGTTCCTTTTTCCTTTCTTGAAGGTTTTTATGAATCACGTTGCGATTTCTTTTACTAGTTGATTCATGTTATAAATTGTGATGTTAGTTTCAGTTCGTTCATTTCTGCTGTAGAACCTTATGTTTTAGTTTTCACCTTCTATCTGATATATACATGGTGGGTTCCCATGTTTTTTCCTTGTTGCCCAATGTGATGGTCTTCCTTAATGTTAAAGCCAATAATTGCATGAAAAAGTAAAACAATGAAAGAAAAAATGGAATGTAGAAGGATGTCATTTCTCTGCTGCACAATCTGGATATAACTTTTTAGTTGGCTTCAACATTCCCTAGTTGAAATAACTTCATGGTCCCGGCAGTGGGTCCTTTTTATATGAATGTCAATTCTCTTCGATCCGATTGTACATATCCCATTCATCATCCCGAACGGATTAGAGATTTGCAATTTTTTCGGGAATCAGGTTGGATTAGGTGAGGTTTTAAGAAAAAGTTGGAGAACAGGTCAACAGCATATTTAGCCCAACCCCCATCCGTTCCGCACCCCGCCTTGATTCCTGGTTTCCCTTATAAAATTTACTCTTTCTAGTGTTGATTGTGCTACAATTGTTCTGATCTTTTCTTTTTTTAGTTTCAAAACTATGTCTAGTTCTATAAGCTAGAGATTTCACGAGCTTATGTTTAATTTTGAATTTGAAAAATTGATTATGATCATGATACTGGTTTTGAAAGGTTAATGAGGGTGATATTGGTTTTTTTAGGAAATTGACTTCTACATTCTCTTTTTTATCACATACACTCATTTTTTTTCACATACACTCATTTTTTTGTCTTTATTTGGTGTGAATTTATTCTATTGCCCCGTAATATGTAAAAAAGTGAACTTATGAAAGCGTAAAAAGGTAAATTCACATGAATAAGGACAAAAAAGGGAGTGTATGTGGTAAAAAGGGGAGTGTAGAAGTCAATTCCCTTTTTGTATTATAGAGGAAATTGCAAATCAACTAAGTTTTGAAGTTGCAATCTTATAGTTTGGTAAAATTGTATTTTTAATCTGAACAGCGTTTGTGACAGAGTAGAAAGAATTTTTTTGTGTTGTCAGGGACAAAGATAATTATATCCACCCCTACCCTCATTGCCATCCCTACCTTTTACTTTGGGACAATTTTCAAAGCATTGGACTCTAGGAATATTTATATTACCCAAATGGAATTTAGATTCCAAGGACAATTTTATTTGGTTAAATTTCACTTTTATCCCCTCAACTATTTAATTTTTTTGCCTAATTTGTCCTTAATATGTCAATGAGATTTATTGAGTCTTCAATATTTCCATATTGATATGCACTTGTCTGTTGAGATTCCCCATCTATGCATTAGACAAAAGTCATTGTTTTTTTTAAGTACCAAAGAAATTATTGTTCTCAATTATAAAAACAATCAATAATAAATCTATATATTTTTTACGGACAATGTTCTTTTTGTTTTTGTTTTTTAAAAGCAAAGGAACAATGTTCTTAACCGCAACATAAAAATAGTAAATTTTACATAAACTCACTGTGATTTTATTATTGATTATCCTTGTGACAAAATATATATGATATATGGTGCTCTACATTAATTTAGATTCGCAAACTTTGTGATAAAAGATCCACATTTATACTGTATCACAATTCAAAGAGTGTTACAGTCAAATATTAAATCTTTTGCTTCGAAATAAATGAGTTGTAATTCATATGCTTAATGTTTGATCTTATTGTTAGAAACATTTGATGTTAACTATTTGAGAAAATTGATTTCCTTAAATACATTAGTAAGATTATGTAGTTGAAGTTCTTATTAACATAAAATTTATTCTTCATCATGCTTTAAACTTGGTCCCTGAATAATCAATTTTTCAAATATTCTTTGGCCCAAACACTACTTTCGGCCCTTATATCATCCTTTTGTAACATTACTGCATTCATATAGAGTCACTTGAAGAATAAATACATGGAGAAGAATACCCTGTTACTATACATCCAACTTTTTGCTCTTAAATTAGAAAAGTTTGCGCCCGGAAAATATTCAAGTCGGAAATTCAATGTGCATTTCAAAAGAATCCATAAACGCACGCTTTGGTAAATTTTTGGGGATTAATCTTTTTATTAATATACTATTCTGATTTTTCCCATCGAGGCAAATGATCAATTTCAATATTTTTTAGAAAGAAAGTAAAAGGTTTAGTTACCCATTTCTTTAAAAACAATAACTGTTGCCACACATAAAGTTAACCATCCGATAGCGAATTGGGATCATCTTTAAAGACATAAGTTCCGACGTCACGCTTGAGAGATTAAATTGACAAAAATGAAAGAAAATGGTCTACTATGATACTAAGTGCATACTTTAAAAACTAATACTATATGTCACTCTTTATTTTGGAAAGGTTAGCCTAACGAGATGATATAGCAAAGGAAGTACACTAGCTGCAAACTACTCTATTTTTGACAATTCTTGCTCTTGTGCCCCACTTTTATATTCAAATCTGCTCGATTGTCTTGAAACGGGTCAAATGAGGGATTAATTAAATCACGGTCCTAATTAGGCATACCATGTAACTTTTTATCCCGACCACTTTTTGAGGTCATGTCTACATGCATGAGAAGCGAAGCAAGATTGTGTTGCGTAAAAAAATTCAATAAATTTTAATTTCTTTAAATGCAATACCAAAATTTAAGAAAAATGAATGAAAAGGTCTTGTTATTACATTTACACAAATTTAAAAAATTGCAATACCAAAAATCATTGTTTTTTAGACCATGTCAACAGCACCAACTAGTCAGCTACACAAAAACTTATTTTGATAAGATATTGTTTAATATATTTTCAAAAAACATCTATGTTGTGAATTGATTTAGCGTAGTAAAATTTTTGTTTACTATTTTTCTCAACATAATGTGTTTGAAAACATATTAAATAATATGCGATGAACATATTCTTTAGCACGATTGAGGTTATTGACGAGGTTTGAATAATACGGGTAAACCATGATGGTTCAATCCCTCATAGGGATACTAATTCTCAAAATTACATAAAACCAAAATACAAAATGTCTTGTTAGAGTATCGACAATGCTATAATCAAAAGTAAAAGATTTTTAAAATTAATAATGTTGATGCAAAATATGGCTCACAATGCTATAATCAAACTTAACAACCTCCTTAAAAATAATCAAATTTTAGACTTTGGATAATCAAAATTAGCAACATTTTGACAATAACCAAATTTAATAGACCCTACATATTCTCATTCAAATACACCAATTATTATACAAAATTGTTTTCTCTTCCCTTTTCCTCTCTCTCTTTCTTTTCGAACAACATTTTGAAAAAAAAAATATTTTACTAAAAAATTAATTTTTTTTAGAAAATAGTTTTTTCCAAAAAAAAATTTCAAAAACTATTTTCTATTTCTAGTAAATAGTTTTTATTAGTTTCAAAACTATTTTTAGAAAAATTATTTTCTATTGTTCACGGTTTTTAGTTTTTTGTAGTTTGAAAATATGATGTGACAAGTTTTGGTTATCCAATTTTGATTATACCATTGTAGACATCTACATTGCTAGTCTTAACAATCTTTTAAATGAATAATCAAAAGCTGATGTGGCATCTTTTGATTATCAATTTTTGATTATATCATTGTGGACACTCTTATTACATTACACTGAAAAAATTGGTTGTCCGAATCGTCCAAACCCATACATTGTGGTTGATTGGATCCGGGGATTCTGTGGCCAGTGACTTGCTGCCTTTTTTTAGCTCCCACAAAACAACTGGACCAAGTTATTCGCAACCACAAATTTTTTATACATAGCATGTTTTAAACCTAACCCACAAATCTTATAACAATTTCCTAAATGCATCCTAACAAATATTCATAAACTTCCAAAAAATACCATCTCCCTCCTCCCCCCACCCCACCCCCCCGCCCCCTCCCAGTTTTCTTTTCTCTTCACCACCGAACACCACACCCACCACCACCACACCTCCATAACCGCCGTCTTCACCAAACATTGAAATTGTGAGAAATCACTACAAGAAATTTGGGATCTCCTAACGGTTTTTTTTAGTAACGGTTGAAAAAATCGTCGGTATGGATGGTGTGTAGCAACGGTTTGCAAAACGTTACTATAAACAGGACTATAGCAACGGTTTTCATGCAACCGTTACTAGATTATAAGACTATAGCAACGGTTTTCCATAACCGTTACTAAAAACTGGACTATAGCGACGGTATCCAATAACCGTTACTATAAACCGGACTATAGCGACTCCACCACAACACAACTATGATGATCGGGACCATTGGTTTTATTTTCCTTCTTGATTAAATCATTCTCATAAAAATTGGCTTGATCGAGTTTAGAAAACTTCTTTATTGAGAAAAAATTTCATTAGTAAAATAAAATTTTTTGCCCGATCAAGTATGTAACGATACCCGATTAATTTTATTTTTCATATGAAGGATGGACTCTTTACTATGTAAAAATAGATGGTTCCAATCAAAAAAGAGAGAGTAGGTGTTTGTAAGTATAAACTGAATTTAAAAATTTAGATTAAGAATAAATCAATAAAACTCTAATGACATAATAAGCTAGCCCAGCCGGTTTGCATAGTATAAATATTAGTAGGCCCTTGATATTACACAAGTGTTGGGCTAGCCCAACCGGTTTGGACTAGCGCGCGCATATGCGAGGTCCTGGGTTCGATTCCCAAGAGGAGCAAAACAATTGTGTTGCCTTCCATGCGCCACGTGGCTACCATGTCATATTTTACCCCAGATTAAAAAAAAAAAAAAACTTGCCGTTGTCAACGGTTACAACCGTTGCTAAAGAAAAAAAAAAAAAAACTTCTTGTTGTCAACGGTTACAACCGTTGCTAAAGAAATCGTTACTATAAAAAAATCTGTACCAGCGCTCGTCAAAACCGTTGCTATACCTCTACACCAACGGATATCTCACAACGGTTGGTGAACCGTTGGTTTTGCTTTTTGTGTTTTTTAGTAACGCTTTTGACCGTTGTTAGATCTCAATTTTCTTGTAGTGAATGGAACTCGCCACCTTCAAATCAACAGAAATGTGTTCAACACTTTGTCCTTCAAAATGCATTATTCGGATACAGTCCTTCAAATCAACAGAAACTGTGAGAAATGCCTTATTCGGATACAGTCCTTCAAAAAAAAAAAAAACTAAAACTCAAAAATGGTTACAAACATTATTAGTTTTCTCTTCTCTTTTGCTAAACACACCACCACCACCACTTTGTATCCAAAATTTTCAAAAAAATTCCCCGATATAGTCCAATACACATTTCTGAAAAATTTAGATAATTTCAGATTTTAAAACTTGAAAATGTTTACAAAATTCAGATTCTAATACCCGAACACTTTATAACGCATCTTGAAGATGCGTCATGTAATTTTATTTTTTTTTGTTAATAACGCAGATTCTGATGTTAAAAATGCAAATTCTAAATGTGTCACGCCCCAAAAATGAGAAGTGACCGGCCGTGAACCACGAGACCAATCCATGGAACACGCAGCCTGAATAAATCAAAATAACCGAAAATCAAATGATC
>BPLS01030231.1:103748-125660 GCA_019656275.1 Rhododendron kiyosumense | reverse complement strand
CAGCAGGACTTCTATCAGATGCCCACTTACTCAGGAGCTGATTCCGTCGTCCGTTAAAGTAGGATAGAAGTCAGGGCATACATTCAATAGACTGCATCACTGCACTACGCCCCATTGAATAGCGCCATCCATTGAATAAGGGCCAAATTCAATATATAAAGAAGGCTTTGTTCCCCTTTCAGGTTTTTTTCTTTTAAAGGATTTGTGATCTCTAGTTTTGATTCATTTGACAGAGCTACCGAGTCAATGCTCCAGCATTTCAGCAAAATTTTGTTTCTAGGGGAATTTAATGTGATGTTTTCCTCCTAGGGCAGGCAAAACCCAGTTGGCTAAATATTTCAATATTTTAAATAATGGCACGATGAGAAAAATGATAATAGCTTGCATGACGAGATGTAGTGTTTGATGATGTTGTTTTGTATGTGACCCGAGTACAAAAAGGAAAGCCATTGGCAACACTGTTGTTTTGTCATTGTGTTTGATTCCTACAGTGAAATTAGTTCATTTCAAACCTTTTTAGAGCAACCTCATTTACATTCAGCAGGTTATTTTGATCCAAGACTTCTTAATTTACTACAAAGAAAAGAAATTGTGTAGCTATTGGTACGAATAAGATTAAGAAAGAATGTCATAAGTTATGTAGAAAGGACATGGCAGGGAAGCTATCACCATTCACCCCCTCAACCCATATGGGGTAATCTTATCCCCCAACCTGGATACTGTAGCCGCACTCTCTCAAATGTTTTGTGAATCTAACCTTCACCAGGTGTTTACACCCCTTGATTTTGGTGTCCTTCTTGTACATTGTGGCGCTCCCCTCGTAGCTTTGTCTATTTTCCACAATGCTATAGCCCAATCAGAGAGATCTGCACCTACTTCGTGAGGTCTCTCCGCCGCCACAAACTAGACCCGCATAGAAAGAGACCCGCCTCTTTTGCTGTACTTCTTCGGCTCTTCCTTTCTGTTTGAATTTCTATGCCAGAATCTCTTATTGTGGACATCAACAACACATTGTTATCCTCTTTGTGGCCACAATCATGCACACTAGATCTCGCGCTACGTATCTACTACCTATGAATCATGGGCACTTCTAAAACCCTGTCGTACTCTTGCTTGTAACTTATCGGGTACCCGTATTTGGCATGGTACTTCTAAATATGTACTTGGTACATGACACAAGTAAGAGATTTTTCTCTATGATTTTTTCCCTGCCCCAAAAGTAGTCCGTGTGTATCAAGTCATACCTAATACAAAGAAGAAAGCTAAGTTGATAGGACTTCATAACATGATTCAATAATAAAGATATTGGTCCATAGTTCTTTAGTATGGTGGCATTAAACTTTGATTTGCTCCGTAAGCTTGCTGTTAAAAAGTTATATGATGGTGGATTATTAATCGCACAAGTCCTTTAGCTATTTTCTTCATTTGAAGTGTAATCATTATGTTTAAATTTAATACATTGCTCTATGTTATTAAGAAACATATGTTATAGTCGTGTAAGGATGGCAAAGTGAACCGAATCGATGGGTACCCGAACCGTAACCGAAAATTTCCCCCGAACCATAACCGAAAATTTCCCTATGGGTATGGGTATGGTTGAGGCCTTGTATAACCGAACGGGTATTGGTGCGGGTATGGTTTAGCAAATCCCCGAACCTATCGCCGAACCAAACTTAACCGAAACCTATATATATAATAAAAGAGATCAGTGGTCGAAGTGAAAAGTTCCAAATATTTTAGGGACCAGCTTGTTGCATGTGTTAAGGTATAAGGACCTAGAGTGTAATAATGCTTTATATATTTAAGTACTTAACAGTAGGTGATTGCTGATTAGGGTTCAGAATCGCCGAAGTTCAAACACCTTTTATCTCTCGGCTCTCTGAGAATCCCGTCGATCCTAAGTGATCCTAACCCCTCTCGCTTCTCGTCAACCGATCATCCTCACCCCTCTCGCTTCTCGCCGTCGATCATCGACACCCCTCTCGCAGGCGATCATCCACACCCCTCTCGCCTAGTCGCCGTCGATCAGCCTCACTCCAGGCACTCCTCTCGCCGTCCATCGTCATCACTTTGAAGAGGTGAAGAAAGAGCTAATATACGTTCATTAATCGAAGTTGGTGTTTGTGTTGCTCGATCAGTTGTGTTGCTTGGTTAGTCTACAGAAATCAGGTTCTAGATCTGCTCTCTCTCCCTCTCTCTCTCTCTTCGGTTATCCATTCGGTTCGGGGATTACCCGAACCCCGTTTGGTTCGGTTACAGTTCATCCCTCCCCTCCCCCGTTCGGGTATTGGGGCGGATTTGGTTCAGCTTTCGGTTTCGGGGATCGGTACGGATATGCCCATATCCGCCCGAATGCCATCCCTGTCGTGCAGCTCGTGCCCCACCCGTACCCAGACCCTACATTTTTTAAGGTTTCGTCGTACCGACGTACCTGTATCGTACAAGTTCCGGTACATGTGCTTCATAGTCCGCCACATGTGCATCCTACAACTGTTGCTTGTATTGCTCACCGTTAACTTGTACTACTGGCCCGATGCTTGATAATTGATATACATGCTGCAACGCATCCCACAAGACTATTCAAGTTGTCAATCATATCCACTTATGTCAATTTTTGATATGTTAAATATTTTTTGAAGTATAGGTCCTTTTTTCTTTAACCTTTTCTTTTTTTCCTCGCTTCCATTTGTGCATGGGTGGCATCCCCTTGATTCCTTTTCAATAAAATTATATTACTTATCCCAAAAAAAAAGTCAATCGTATTCACTTACGACTGCTGTTGCTCCTTGATTGAAACATAATGCTAAAATGCTAGCACCCAAAGCTGCACCGTCACAAATCATGCACCCAGTTAAAATGCTAGCACCCAAAGCTAAAATGCTACCATTCAAATTACAATAAAATGCTAGATAAACTATGTCCATACCCCACGCTGGCGCCTTGGATTTTTCTTTCAACCATACACCTATAAAAAATACCCAAGCATCTCACTTCCTCTGCCATGCGACTCCAACTGCGTTCAACTGAATGTTCGCCTTTTTTATTATTCTTTTCTTTGTGCATCATTCTTCTTGTATTTATACCTTATCCACCGCCGCCAAACTTAGGATCAGCAACCTGGTGGCTCTGATACCTCTTGTGAATTATTGATTGCGACTCTTCCAAGATAGCAAAAGCGCGCATAAAAATAAACACGCACATACAAAAATGAGAAACATCTGTGAAGCGAAGTCCCGCATCACCTGTGTACCAGAGTAACTTAAAGTATATAAACGTGAGGGCACCCTCAATAGCTAGCTTTTGGGTTTGAGTTCTAACCAAGACCATGTAACATGGTGTCAAAGCTAGGTACCAGAGATGGGTAGGGTGCGCGTCCTTGCCCTACACCTGTTGCCGAGTGAGCACTCTGCGCGTGATGTGAAGTGAAGTCCCATTCACATCGCCTAGGTTCCAAAGTAAGATGAAGTATATAGGCGTGAGGGCACCCTCACTTCAATAGCTAGATTTTGGGGTTGAGTTGTACCCAAGACCGTGTAACAACAAGTTTACGTGGTTTGCCCAAATCGCCTACATCCGTGAGAAAGAGATTCCACAATAATAGTAATAAAGAAGATTACATTGTGAGATTTGCAAAATGTGTGAAATCCACACATCTACTCAAGCCCTTGCTTATGGGTAACTAAGCCATGCTCACTCCTAGTGCTCTAGTACTTTTCCTCTAGCCACTTACCTCTCTATTTTTTCCCACCAATCTCTCAGCTGACCCCTCTCATATTTTTGGTTACCTATTACAACCTATTTTTGGTGGTGAGCCTTGGGAATCCCTTCACTCTAGCCTCCAAGCCACATTCCTCCTTAGGTCTTCTTGAGCAAGGTAACATGAGGAGTTGCTATGAGGTAAAGGGTCACCATAAGTTATTGTGAGCTCGTGGAGCTTTGGGAGACAAGCGATACCTTGTAACAGTATTCTTAGTGAGTTCGCTTCTTTAGGTGATGTGCGAGCTTGAGGATGGAATTCAATGGGTGGCGGTCATGGTGGCTGCCTCAATTACTAAGTGGGATGGAGGATCCTCCTATGGCCTCCAGAGGCCGAGGACCTCCAAATACCCACACATATGAACATGCGAATTTAATGCTTATCAAAGGTAAGATAAATGCGGGTAGGGTGGCACATCCAAAAATTTAGTTGTATTGCATATCTTTATGCTCTTGCCTATTTGTTTTTGCAGATACATAGTTTCCCATTTTGTTCTCATTTACTTGGGAATGGATACTATATCTAAGGTGTAATGCAGTGTTTGGTTTACTTGATATGATCTATTCTTTCCTGGAAGGAATTATCTTCAACATCCGAGTTAATACTATTGAAAATACGAAAAAGTATCCCCTAATTGTACAAACCCTGGATGTTTCTTCTGTGTCATGACTCATGAAGCATCCCCTAAAATTGTTTCACAGTACTCATTGCTAAAGGCGTGTAAGTAATTAAAATTTAGTTTTACGGTCTTAATAAAATATTTGCAGCTGGCACATCCAGAAAATCGGTTGTATCTCCATATTTCTTCTATTTATGTTCTTGCTTATTTGTTGCTGCAGATATATTAGTTTTCTATGTTGTCAATCATCTAATTTGCAAATGGTTAAATCAAATTTATGATTTGGATGCAGTGTTGAAGTTCTTGATGTGATATTTCCTTCCTTATAAGGATTTATCTTCATCTCATAATTCCAAAAAATGGAGAAAGCATCCCCTGATTGTCCATACCCGGGATGCTTCTTCTGTGTCATGAAGGAAGGAAACCCTAGTAAACGCAGATCAAGTATACTCAAATTCTTTCGTGAACTTCCTTCACAAGATGATGATGGCCAGGTTCTCCCTATCAGTGGCCTTTGGAACACTGCCATGGCACATCCCAATGATCCAGAGTTTATTGAACTAGGAATATTTGAGTGCATGTCAGCGTTGATTTGGAAAGGCCTAAAAAATCGCCGATGGCTATCTCACGACCAAAATATATACATTCCCTATTATGCCGCACACATAATTGGGTCCTACACTATGAACATGGAAGAATTTGCCGAAAGTGCAGTGCACTCTGGGGTTATCCCACCTTTAGTTGAACTTCTAAGAGGGAGGTTGACTTGGGTTGAACAGAGAGTGGCCGTGCGGGCCCTCGGCCATTTGGCTACATATGCCAGCACTTTCCCATCTGTGGCCAGTCATGGTGAGATCCTTGAGCTTTCCATTCAACTAGCGATGAGTTCACTTGAAATCGTGTATTCCCACTTTTACCAGTTTGTTGACAGAAGGCTGAGTTATCACTGTGACCTACTTACGAGGGGAATGGGTGGCGTTGAAATGGAGTCAAGAAAGGCAGAAGAATGGGCTAGTCAGTTGCAGTGTTGGTCCCTTCAACTTATTAATTGCTTCGCTTTCAAATCAGAGTTTCTTTCTTCTATTTGCAAACCGGAGTTTCTGGTAAAACTTCCGGGCATGTGGGGTGGGCTTGTTAATGAAACCTCACCAGCTGGTATTGGTTTGTTGAGGACAATTTGTCATCATAAGCTGGGTAGGGGACCAGTTGCCAGCTGTCCTGGTATTATTGAAGCGCTGTGTAATATTGCGTGCTCATCTGATGATTGGCAATATATGGCTATTGACTGTCTTCTGTGGCTGCTTCAAGATCCGAGTACCTGTCATAAGGTTCTTTTTTTTCACAAATTTTTCATATGTGTTGGGCCAGTCATTGATGGGTTTTCGATATCCACGAACAATTGCATTGGATTTTTTCTCAGTGAGTATTGAAGGTGGATACTTTTACTTGATTGCTAGGATGCAGTTTCATATTTCAACCTTCTTGGTAACTTCAAATTATAAAGGCATTATGGATTTATAGTTAAAGATATCAGTATACCTGATTAAGCTGTCAACCTGGAACATGAACTACGTGAAGGTTTGTTTCCGATTAAATGGAAAGAATGAGGCAGTGACAATTTGTTGAATGGCTAGGTGTTATAGAAGAGTTGTGAGGTCAACACTAATTATTCTGCTCTCATTGCATGAATTTTCATTTCCTTTTACTAGTCATTTCATTTTCTATAAATGCTAATGCTACACTAAAAGTGTTCATCAGATCCTTCCCAATGTAGTGCTACAGATCTATGCTGGCACGATGGTGGATCTGCATATTTCCCTATTGAGCCATATGAGTGTGAAATATCGATAGACTAAAGATCCGTTCGAACCACACGGTTGGTCTCAAAAGTCAATGGCCTGTTATGCTCCGATGTGAAGCATGTGTATGACCAATGCCCTGAACAGAACTGGTTTACTTGGAAAACCCCCCTAGACTATTCGAGGTCTACGGTCTACCTTATATGGATTTTTGTATTTGCGTCAATGGAACCATTTAGAATGAAGTGTGATAAGGATTTGATCTAATTGAAGGTCAAAGGCCCTAGGCCTTGATGTGAATAAGGTTTTTGAAAGGTTCTATTAACCATAGAGATACTGAATTGCACAAAAGAAGAGATGCTAAAAGCGCCTCCAAGAAAAGCCTGCATGTATATCAAATTTACTCACTGGTAGGTAGATAACATAATTGTCACGTTTTCACATGACATTGCTTGCAAGAATAGACTATTCAAACTTGGAGTAGCAACAATTGACGCCTGGGCGGAGAAACAAAGTTAATAGTTACAGGCTAGGATAGTATTGCTGCAAATCATTATCAATGTTCTAAAACTCGATACTCGCTCGGCCGGCCACCTTGTACCTTGTAGGCCGAGTACTCGGCGAGTAGAAATTACTTGGATTTTTTTTTTATATGTTCCCCAAATGATATTCATAATGCATAATGAGAAGTTCAATGTTCATAGTTCAAATGAAATGAAACTAAATACGAAATTACTAGTTCATTGCAAAGTTTAACGTTCAAACCAAATGAAACCAAGTTTACAAAGTTCAACGTTCAAACCAAATGAAACGAAGTACGAAATTAGCAGTCAATTATTCCTCCTCTTCTTCTCCATATCCCTCCATATTATGTATTTTACCCCATTTTTTCAGTTTTTTTTCGATTTTCTCCCCACTTCCGAGTAATCTCGTTTTACTGAGTAATCGGTACTTGCCGGGTACTCGACGAGTAATGCTGAGTAATCGGCTGGCCGAGTATTCCCACCGAGTACTCGCAGAGTATTTCTGAGTTTTAGAATACTGATCATTATAGACACTTCATTTCAATATCTTCGCAGAAAATTGTTTGATACCTGGATATGAATTGTTGGGCCGTTTTCCTGATGGCTTAAGCCTTTGGGACAATTGGTGAGTTAATGAAAACATGATATTGGTTTTGTCTCCCTTTGAATCCTGTTCATTTTATTTTCTGTGGCAACTGTCATATCAAATCTGCCAAGAGGAGTGAACACGTGGTGCTGATCTGGATTTACTAAAATTTAAGTAAGCTGCACTTGTTCAGTATAATAGTTTTTCATTACACTACTGTAAAACTCCAGTTAGCCGAGTAATGCTCAAGGTTGGCCTTGACGTAAGAGAGCTTATTATAACAGCAGGAGTTGGTTTGAGAAGCACCACTTGACCCAACCACGTTGTATGGTTTGAGTACCGACTTGAGACACTTTGACACTCGGTAAGGGTATGGGACTATGGGTCCATGGGATGTGTGTCCGACCTGAGCCACTGACATCCTGACATTCATCCAATCAAGTGTATCTAGGAAGCTCAAGTTTTTCAGACATTTGAGCATTAAACTCTTGCAATATGCGTGGAGAATGCCGATGTCACCTTGTGACCCCAGTTAACTTGGACAACAATACTTTGCCAAGTGTACATATCCTTGGAACATGTATTCAAATGAATCCGATGCCGAAAAATGCAACTGCACTGCACCCCATATCTGCACTAAAGTCCACGTGACATACGCTCGACACAATAAAGTAAATTTGGTCAAATGATAACTGACCCAATGCAATTATTTCACTTTGTAGTTGTAAATTACTTTGTAAAACACTAGTGTTATTCAATAGTTGGGTACTATGATTTTATATGCTTATTAATGAAGTCATATGCTCATTAAGTTGAATTTTAATACTTTATAACTATGATTTTTACATTATATCTCCCTGTGTCAATTAAAGAATTGTAATAGACATTCTGTACTTCAGACCTCATGATTTCTTTGCAGGTGATTGATAAGGCAGTACCTACACTTGTGGATCTTGCGGAGATCTCAACTTTGGGGGACCACAAAAAGCTTGGGGATTCCATTGTTAATGTTCTTCAGGAATGTACCCAATCTCAAGGAACAGGGCGTAACTCTGTCAGCAGCCGCACGAAAGACCAGATTGAGGAAATTGTAAATTCCAGACACAGGTTGAAATGGGAAAAGAACATGCCCAAAGAGGATCTCCATATCAAACAGGCGGCAGCGCTTGTAGTGAAGCTAGAAGGAAATTCATTGTTTTCAGCAGGAAATATATCTGGAGCAGCATCAAAGTACTCTGAAGCACTGGCGCTTTGTCCAATGCGTTCCAAGAAAGAAAGAGTTGTTTTATACAGTAATCGAGCTCAGTGTCATCTTTTGTTGCAACAACCCTTAGCTGCCATGAGTGATGCCACACGTGCACTTTGTATTCATAACCCTGTGAATCGTCATGCCAAAAGCCTTTGGAGAAGAGCTCAGGCTTATGACATGATTGGGTTAGCTAAAGAGAGTTTATTAGATGCTATTCTCTTCATAAACGAGTGCTCCCAGTCAACTGATCCTGACCTTTCTTTAAGGCAAAATAAGGTACCTGACTATGCTGAGCGTTTGGTCAAGAAGCAGATGCGTGCCGCTTGGTTATTTAGAGATGCCGCCATTAAGCATGGCGGAGTTCACTGTGACGGTGATGGTGGGGATATCTATGGCCAAGAGACTGATGATTCTGAGTGGGAAACAGCAAGTGAGAGTGATATGGGAAATGATGATCAGGGAAATGGTGATTGGAAGAATGAGGATGAAAGGAATGATCATTATGATAAAGCTTCAATAAAAGGTATGTTTCCTAGTAGGTGTTCTGCATCTATTGGCAATAACTTTCAACCCAATCTGTACATATAGATTTTCCAACTTGGATATCTTGATTAGAATAAACATCATTCGAGAGACTGTTGGATGAGACGGTGTTCCAAGAAATGCTTTTTGAGATTTCTGTTGGATGAGACTGTGTTCTGCAAATATTCCCACTCCCACTGACTGACATAAGTGAGTGGTTCAGATTTCCGAGTTTCCCAAGTATTTTTAAGTTTGAACTCGAAGCAATTAGAGTGAATGAAATTCATTGTGTTTTTCTTCATGTGCACACCTACTTGGTTGACTGATTAAAGTCTCGTTCACTTATTCTACCTTTTATTTCACTATCATTCGTCCTTAGTATCCATTTCGATGTTTGGTAGTTTTAAATGAGCTTAATAGTTTATTGAGGCCTTTCTTTTTGGCCCCTTTCTAAATGCTGTGTTTAAAATTCTGAGTGAATACAGGCGTGAAGCATGGATACAATGTGCAGCTTATGGAGGATGATGAGCCATGAATTCGAACGGTCAGATACTTTCCTCTGCAGTAGCAGGCCAGCAGAGGACTTTTCATGGTTTTGTTTAAATTCGAGTTGTATGCATGGTATATTTGGTTTCCGCTGTCTTTTTTGTGGTCAACTACTGTGTAAGAAATTGTAATAGGAGGAAAGTAATGAAAAGTTATGTCTAGAGCTTGTGAATTGTATCCTTTTTTCCCTTTTGGATTCTAATGTTTCATTGTGTTTTTGAGTGATTCAAGGGGCTTGTGAATGTAAACCCTCTTGGGGATTTTGGTTGAACTACCATCTATTCCTATGTGCTTGATAATTACAAATTTCTTATGTATTTCTTCTTGTGCTTTATCGCTGATGTTATTGGGTTTAAGCTATGCACTATTGTAGTTGAATAGGAGGGGCGGTTGCGCAGTTTACCAGGTTAAATACATGCACATGCGTACACACCTGCACATGAATACACAATGAATATTTTGAGAGCAGTTTACCAGGTTAAATTACATGCACATGCGTGCATACATGCACATGAATACATAAGTAATATTTTGAGAGCTTATCCCGCGATGAGTATTTATAACCTAGTATATAAACCTTGGCTGTCTCTCCATTCATCACCACTTAAAGTGTACATGAACGGTCTAGATTCATTATGCAGTGCATTTGAGTTGTTCATGTACACTTTAAGAGTTTTTTCTTTGCCTATTTTCTTTGCACTTAGCATTTCTCTTTTCAAAATGATGGTTTTTAACATGATATCAGTTGGAGGCTTTTGGAATAATTGATATACCGGTTTTTTCTGCCTCAAGCGTAGCTTATTTCATAGTGATCCTAATAACAAATCCTCATCTCTCGTAGTGCGAGGAGTGTTAGAGTTTATCCAACATTGATTATTTTCAATAACCTTCAAAATGAGTATAAGTGGAATAATGGTGATGGTTGGTTGTCCTCTAGCGCACTATCATTTTTAGGGCTTTTCTGATTCCATTTTGTGGTGTTTGCCATTTAGATTAAATAAAATTTGATTGGCAACAAAAATTTATAAATAATCAAGAAAGGGTACATCGAGAAAGAAATTCGAGCCAAATATTGGTACATGACAAACCTAGAGCAAATATAAGACTGATAAACCATTGAGATTAATTAGGGCTTGTTTTCGGAGGGAGATTTATTTCATGTGCTGTGTTGGTTGAGTTTTGAAAACTGAATAGGCACCGTGGGTTGCAGAGATGGGCACCCAAGTGCAGGGAACAGATTGTAAATTCGAATCACTTAAGCTATGCACAGATTGGGATGTTGATCAGATGGATGCTTTCTGATCATATGACTGGAAGCATGTGAATTAATACATCAAAAATCTACAAATACAACTTATGTTATAAAGACGAGTTCGATGCATGTGGACCCATGTGCATCGTCAGCTCCAGACGTGTTTAAAGATGTGTTAGTAGCACTGCTCATCATACATTGCAAAATGGTTTGAAAGAAAGACAACTGTGAAACCATGCTGGATGCTTCTGTCATTTAATTGGACTAGCTCAGACTTATCCATGAGAAATATACTTTTCAATGCTTTGGAAGTTAACTTCTCTGATAACTTCAATGGAAAACAATTAGTGGTCAAGAAAACCTGAACAAATTGTGCCTAAACGCTGGGGAAAAAATTCCCAAGTACAAATAGCTTTTACTCTTGAAGCTCAAGTAGAGTCCTCATTGCTTGTTTCTTCATAACCTTCCCATACACTCCTCTTCCTAGTTTCATTGTTCTCTCCATCTCCACCATACCACCGCCACTGCAATTTCTCTTCAATCCTTTCTTCACCACCTTCAAAACCCTCTCATCACTTCCCACAGCTTCTGCAACACTATCCACGACAACCTCAATTGCCGGAATCCGCCTCCCCCATCGCCTCATTGACTTCTCAGACTCAAATGTTTCAGAATAAACTCCCCAAAAAGATGCTCTCAAATAGCCCTTTTCCTTTCCCCTTGCATTCAACCTTCTCATGCCTTCCTCCAACCGATAAACGATCCCTCCCACTTCCAATCCCCTGTCAATACCCATCTCAAACTCCCTCATCTCCTGTTTTCCCATAATACCCTCCTCAAACTTGCACCTCTTACAACAACAGTCAAATCCCCAAGTTGTCGCCATTTCTCTACGATTGCTCAAAGGTGAAAGCACATCAAAATACGCTAATGTGATCTCTTCACCTGCCTTGATATCTCTAGATGCATGAACCATCATGTAATCACCAACATGCAATCGCCGTGCATTAGGGTTGCATGCATGGTTGATGAAGGAGGGAAGTAGCCATAGCCCAACACCATGGTAACCGCTGTTTTTGCCCAAAACTTTTGATGAAACCGCGTCCTCAACTAGAGAATTCACATCCAATATTTTTAGTATTCTACCCATATCAAGATTCTCATTCAAAAACCCACTCTCCTCTACTTCAGGCCTAAATAGACTAACATCAGGCACTTCAAGTGTATCCTCTTCTTCGCCGGTAGACAAACTGCGAATCAATTGATGGGTTCGGTGGCATTTTGTGGATGATTCAACAACTTTACCTATCAAATTCTTCCACATAACCAATTGGGTATTGCCCCCCAAATCTTCATCTTTGGGAGTAGGCATTATACCCCTGTCAGTGGCAATTGCCTTGCTAACTAACAACAAAGTACCATAATCAACATTCTTTGTTGCAAATAGGCCACGCCCAACACCTATATGGGATTTCTTGATTTCAACCACACCAATGTACTCTGCAATTTCCGGAGACTTCCCGCGAAACCTATTTAGAATCCAATCAGATAAATCAAAAGCTCCCGTTCTTGAAGAGAATTCAAGTTTCTTGCATTTCTCCAAATACCCATTGATGGATTCAGAATTTGAACCAGATTGGGGATCCAGAAGAGCCAATTTGAAGCAGTCCAGAGCCATTCCATACCGATTGAGACTGAGCAAGATCTTACCTTTGCAAAGCAGAGTCTTGAAATGGGCACTCTCGATTTTGAGTGCTTGCTCACAATCTCTCAATGCTTCTGCGAAATTTCGGAGGTGGGACCGGGCTTCGGCCCGGTTGGAGAGGGCTAAGCAGAGGGATTTGTTGAGATTTGAGAGGTGATTCGGGTCAGGGTTCTGATGGGTTTTCTTGGAGATTTGATCTAGGCAGAGTGAGATGAAGTGAGAATAGGCTTGGATGGATTCATCCCATTCTTCTCTGAGGAGAAGCTCTGTGGCCTTGGATCTGAGCTGTTGCATCATCTCTTCCTCCATTTCTGTGTGGTGGTGTTGCTGCTGCTTTTGGATTTCTCCTAGATTTGATTTGACTGTGGGTTTACTACTTTTTCTGTTTTGTTTTCATGTGAAGTTTTAAACGAGGGGGGGATGTAACGGTCATATTCACTATCCGGTTTTATTAACTTTTCTCTGTTAGGCGCTCACGTTGTAACGCCAACGGCTATATCGGGGGCTTAGTTGTTAATACTACATTTTAGTATTTTCTGTTAAAAGTTTCGAGATTGAGAGGGATTAGAATTGAAGAAATTAAATAGACATTATTCAGAGAACTTATTCAGGTGTCTATCCTAATTGATTTGAATACTTTGTGGGACCTTTCCATTAACGAAGAAATATGTTCAGTTCATTTGTTTCATCTAATCCTCAATTTTTTAAAACAGGATCTCTCCCAAATGTTTTGTCCAGTAGTTATGGGATTTTCCCTATAAATCTATTTAACTAAAAAATTTAGTAAAACAATTATTAAGGGCAAAATAGGTATTATTTGAATTTCAAGATGACAACAAAAGTTTTTAAACCTACTAGCATTAGGACTTAAAGTATTTCTATTGGATATCATCTCTATTTACGTTTTTTTTTTTTATCCGCAATCCCTATTTAAGTTTCCCTTGAAGATTAAATAGGCATCCTATTCAGATAACTTATTTAGGTCTTAGAATAAAAAAAAGGCCCGATCCAAAAAAAGAGAGAAGTTTGATGTCTTCTATTTATTTTATTTTATTTTATTGTCTTTTACTTTCCGTTGTTAAAAGTGGGCATAAATTACAAAAATATTGGCCTATGATTCATTGTTGGCCTTGTTTACGGTTGTCTCAAAAGAAAAGGCTTGAAATTCCCATACTAAAAGCATTGGACATTTCAGCTACACCAGCGGAAATTCATATCTCGATTTAGAAAAGTATAAAAATGTGAATTGATGTTAAAAAATTCATATAAAACAACAATTTGGACAAAAAAGATACTCCCTCCGTCCCTTTTTAAGTGTCTTTCTTCGTAACTCCAATTTATTAAAAAGACATCATCATTATACCTTTCACATCAACTTTTTCCTCCACTTTTCCTACTTACCCATCATCATTACACTTTTACTCACTTACTTTTCAAAATGGAATCTACTTTTAGGGACAAAATAGACAATTCACCAACTTTTACCTACTAACTTTACAAAATGGACACTTATTAAGGAACAGCCCAAAATGGAATACCGGACTATAAATAAGGGACGGAGGGAGTAATTGTTTACAATTTTTTTTGTCTTTAGTAAACTTTTTTGTTTTGTCCTAACTAAGTACTATATTAAACTCCTTTCATCGAGATGAATAATTAATCTAAAAAATATGACTTGAATCTAACAAAAATTCAGAAAAAAGACAAAAAAAAAATTGTTTGAGAGAATGGAGCCTCACTTCCGTCTGACAAATGGTATGCTACAAAATGATGAAATCGAAACATACTAATTTAGCCATGTCTTGAAGCATATCACCCCCTGCCCTTACAAAGAACAAGGGAAAAGAAAAATAACCACTTCTTTCATGATAGGCTCAATTGACAATGTTGACATGTATAACATCACCACACTACTTATGATCCATTATCAAAGATAAATTGCATTTTCAAATCACTTTCCAAACTAATCGCTTCGTTTCCCTTTTAACTCATGACCATCATCGGATAGATATCACTTCAACTCCATAATTGTAAGTTCCAGTCCAATCTCAGCTTGCGACACAAAAGTAGATGGTCCCACATGTGGAGTATTCGCTCCATCTACCGATGGAGGATCCCAAACATGCTTGCAGCTAGGGTGTAAACGAGCTTCGGCGAGCTCGAGCTCGGCTCGAGCCTTAACGAGCCGAGTTCTTTATGAGCCAAGTTTAGTCATTTATTAAACGAGCCTCTTTAATTGAATCGAGCCTCCCTTAACGAGCCAAGTTTTTATCAAACGAGCCAAGCTCACAAGCTGCTACAGCCCTACTTGCAGCAACTTGGAGCTCAACGAAGAGCAGACGCTAGACAGGCATGCATTTGCGTATTGCATATTTTTGGTGTGGTGTTCTGCCATCTAGCTCTAATTTATCTTCTGCAACTAGACCAGATAAGAAGCTTTCTAGCTATTGGAGTGACTTGTCATATCGAGGATCAGCTACACAAAACTTCTGCAGCAATATTTGGAAGGCAAGTAGCTACATGTGACGAAATTGTTCTCACCTAACATGCAGTTTCTAGGACCTAACCGAAAATATTATTACCTTGAGATTGTTGTGAATTTGACCCGATTTCATGCTGCCTAAATTTGTTAAGCATTATTGTGACAAATTTCTACACAAGAAAACGAGAGTTCATTTAGAAGTGTGCAGGGAAATTATCCAACTTAGAAAGTCCTCAAAATCAAAATGACTCTTGACATATTCATGGTTATTGGTTATAATATTTACTAGCTAAGATATTGTTCTCAACTATTTGTCACAAAGTAATGGTCTTCTCCATTACTTTGATGCAAGAGGTACATAATAGCCGGGAATAAAGACGGTCTTTCTTCCTGTCAAGGGAAATGTTGATCCTGCCTTTTTTCTACAAGCACTAGGCAGTCCTAAATCCTAATGTTCAACTTAGTGGATCATGTTCAACATGCAATGGAAAGGTTGGATAGCTGTGGATTTGGATATGGAGTTTCGAAGCTTTATCCTAATAGGTTTGAAATGGAAATTTAGTATAGGTAATTTGGAATCATTCATGCTAAGGATTATTCCTGCACAAAAAATATCAATGAAATAAATCTCTTCTACCAGTACCTACATTGTATCATCCACTTTAAACACTTTAACCATTGAATCGCTTCATTTAAAATCCACAGCTATCAAATAGAGCCTTTCAACTGAAACATATAAAACTTGTAAAGACATGGAAACGGGTTTACAAGAAACAGCCAGATGAGACCCAATCTAGAAAACAAAGCAGTCATTGAAAATGACCTAAAATTAATTAGCAAAGAGTTTTGGCCTGTACATCAACCTACCTCATAAACAGCCATTTCTTTGGGTAGTTCAATCCCAGAACCCAATAATGACATGTACGGATTAGATAAAAAAAACCAGCAAAACCCTATCAAGCGGAATTAGGGTTTTACCTCAACTCGTGCTACACAAACATTGGTTGACTAGTTTCTTTGTAGAATACAACATACCCAATTGCTGTACGCGATGAAGCCAAGTGTGGACTTTTGCATGGTCTTCTTGTTCTCTCTCTCAAAGCCCACCTTTTTGTATTCTCAATAAGTGTGTGAGACCTAGAGAATATAACAGTATATTTATAGGGCTAAGGCAGTGGACCTAAGGAGAAATAATTATGGATTTCTTGTGCAAATAAGAAATCTTAATTCCACCAAGATTTTATTTTTTATTTGACAAATTATAATTCATACCACTAAAGATCATAATTGCACTCTCATCTTTATCTCAATTATATTTTGAGTTTCATGTTATTAAATATTTATTAATTTCACCACGTTAAGATTACAGATACCCGTTGTTTAAATTAAATTACTGACAATTATATTTAATCAACATCTATAAAATTCCTTGAAACTGTCCCCTTAACTTATTTGATATGTCGGATACAAATATCCACCTGTAGGGTTTGACATAATCAAAACTTAAACTTATAATCTTACTCAAGGGTATTGGATTCCATTAATAATTAATAGCTATCATATGAATAATATTGTGACCTAATTGACCGAGACTATTGAAACTAGAGTGGACGTCATTATCTAATAAATCAAAGTCTATATATCAACAATATTTTTTTTTTGTATCAGTCCCCTCCCTATAAGGGCGTCTGCACTCAGCAAAATGTGGACCTCCTATTTTTCGATCGAATTTCGATGATCTGAGCCACTCAATATGATCAGAACGTGATTTTAAGAGTTCCCGTGAGAAATTAGCAAAAAAAAACACTACAAAAGGCTTCATCCGAGCAATTTTCATTCAACGGTTCAAAAAAACCTGCTCAGATGGAGCCCTTTCCGATCATTTTTTTTGCCGATTTCTTGCGGGTACCCTTAAAATCATGTTATGAACATATTGAGAGGGCTCGAATCATCGAAATTCGATCAGGAAAGGGGACGTTCGTTGTTTAACACAGTACAGATGCCCTTATAGGAAGGCTCTGCAGACAACCAATTAAACACCTAAAAACTGACTTAATGGGGCAGCAGGCTCTCCATCTCACTATCGAAACTCAGAATATCTATCTCGATCATCAAAAAAACACCCCAAATCTCATTCTCATAGTTCCTGATCAAATTTTTATGATCCGAACCGTTCAATGTGTGCAGAATGTGATTTTAAGGGTGCCCGCGAGAAATCAGCAAAAAATGTGATTTTGAACAGTTTTTAATTGAACCGTTTATCAAATGTACGCTAAAAACTGCTAAGATCAAACCATTCCTAGTCTTTTTTGTGTGTGGCTAGTTTCACGTGAAAATCTTTAAAATTACATTCTGATCACATTGAGCGACTCGGATAATTAAAATTTGATCGGGAACTATGAGGTTTTTTTAGGTATCTATATATATATATATATATATATATATATTATCAATTATCTTTGATTAAAAGCATAAACATTCATAATAATCATGAGGTTCTCATTGTCTTATAAAATCAGTGTAAAAATAATTATCGCAACACGGTCCGGTCCTGTTCAATACACACAAAGTGTATCACCACAATGAGTTGAAACTAAATTGTTTCATGTAGTCAAAACAGGCCTACTAAAAAACATTGTACTATAGTTCTACTAATGGTGAGTCCAGTTCCATCTAAGACCGTGAACCATATCTTATATTCTACAAAAATCGATGACCTGATCTTGTGTATAAGCCAAACTCTATACATCGGATCATCTACCTTGTAAAATAAAAGACACACATACACAAAATACAATAATATTATGGAAACATTGCCCATAAGAAATTCTCATCATAATGAATAAAATTAATAAATAAATGAACAATTAAATATTTATCCATTCCATAAAAGCATGGCTTTTAGTATAAAAATCTAACAAGTTGATCCTCGACAGAGGCCACTGATCTTGTCTCCAACATCATTATCCACTAAAAGATCCTCACAGCCTCCCGTATTAGCCCAGTCTTGCTAGTGTCAGTAGTGCCATCCACCAGGGTAAATATGTGGTCATTAGAGTCTGCTCCCAATGATTTTGAAAGAATTCCCTGAGGAAACAAATAAGGGATAAGGCTAAAATCGTCTCCTAGTATTATAGTCCTTATTTTGACATCACATATTTCATAAGGAGTATTAAAGTACACGGCATTTTACACAACTTGAGCAATCAATAGGCAAGATGATGATTAACGCGAATGCTTAAAGACCTAGCTGATGAGCAGTTTAATTATGAATTCAACAAAAGTAAATGTATGTATGAGATAAAGGCTTAAGGTAATACCACTTTTTCATTTCCAAGAGAAAAATATTATAAAAATTTTGATGAAGGCTACAGGGACGTTGTGCAGTGTAGGAACAAATGATCTAACCTTGCTTATCCAGAAATTTATTCTATGATGAAGAACATCAATGGGTACCCCAATAGCAGCTGAAAGATTCATAGAGGTCTAGCTGGAAGGACAAAAATATGGGTTACACTTGCACTCCTCATAAATGGGCGAATAAACCAATTGAATCGACTCATATGATTACCTTGTTTCGTCTTGAAATTGAGTAATTATTGAGGCATGCAAAGGAGTACACCGTGAACTGTAGGGATCTATCCTCAAATTGCAACTCCAACTAAAATGGCACAAGAAGAAAATTAGGAAATGTCATTTTATTTAGGAAGCAGTTATACAACTTCAAACTTGAAAGGGTGAACCATTTTTTCCTACATAAATAACTTGAAGAAAACCAAACAAAAGTAGAAGCTCATGTATGGAAGAAAATAGGTAAATTTTAAACTGCCGAACCTTCACTGTACCGAGATTTTTCTTCCATAGTAGCTTACGAGGGGTCTTGACCTCATTGAACCTTTTAGCATAGTCGCTAAGCAGTCGGTCCACAGGTTCAGGTATGCTAAATGATTCATCCTGCAATTCTCTTAAAGGTTAAATACAAAGCAACGAACCTTGTTCATGAAACACCATGATAGCAAAATGAAAGAACAAAATTTGGGAAAATGCAATTAATACTGATTGTCATTTCCGTCTGGGTTCAAGCTAACGATAAATGAAGATACATATACTATCTAAGGGTATGTTTGGTTCAATGGAATCAAAGTTGGAATGGAATGGAATTGGAGGAAATGAGATTGGAATATCCTTTCCATTCCCAAGTTTGGTTGTGCTTAGGAATAGCTACTCTCATCCGCAATGGAATGGTGTGGCAATAGTAATTTTTGGAGTGGAAATAGTAATTTTTGGAGTGGTATAGTAATTTTTGGTGTGGCAATAGTAATTTTTGGAGTGATAATAGTAATTTTTGGTGTGGCAAAAGTGAATTTTGGAGTGGCTCTAATAATTTTGGTATGGCAAAGAAATAGAATGACGATTCCTTAGTTTTTCTAATGGAATGACAATTCCTTTACTAAGGTGAATAGTGATTCCATTTGGAATGATCATTTCATCATTTAATGGTGAACCGAACATGGGAATAAGTATTCCATGGAATAACCATTCCATTCCAACGTTGATTCCACCGAACCAAACACACCCTTGGTTTGATGGAATGGAATTGACAATGGAATGCAATTGAAGTTGGAATGGAATTGGAGGAAATGAGATTGGAATATCATTTTCATTCCCAACTTTGGTTGTACTTAGGAATAACCATTCTTATCCGCAATGGAATGATGCGACAATAGCAATTTTTGGTGTGGCAATAGTTAATCTTGGAGTGACATTAATAATTTTGGTGTGGCAAAGAAATGGAATGACAATTCCTTACACTGTGTTCGCTTTGGGTCTCTAAAACTAACCCCTCCCTCTGCGCACGGTTCCCTATAAGTTTTCTCCCATTATTACTCCCAGTTCTCTATATATCTCTCTCACTCATAACCCCAAAAACCTCTCTCAAAACTCAAACCAAACAAAGCCCTTAGTTTTTTGGAATGACAATTTCCTTTTTTTTTTTTTTTTGAATGATCATTCCATCATTTAATGGTGAACCAAACATGGGAAATAAGTATTCCATGGAATAACCATTCCATTCCAACGTTGATTCCATCAAACCAAACATACCCTAAGTATAACATATTTTCACCAATGGAATCGTGTTGTGATTAATATACCCAAGAGACCCATATAAACAAATAAAACTTCCATCTATCATATGGAATACAACATAATTCCAAAGATATTCAGGTCAAACTATGATAAACCAAGTTTTTGAGGAGCTTCAAACTCCTTAAAGAAGCCAAAATGTAACGATCCACAGGCAACGCGTCAACACAAAGGAAGAGAAGAAAGGAAAGGTGACATGCATAAAAGTACCACTGTACCAATATGTTTCATCCTCTGTTTCCCACCTACTGTTTTACATGAAGTGCAGGCATATAATAGTTTATTCTTCCGCATACCTGGATAGGTGGCCAGAAATTTGAAGATATAATAGTAGCATTCAATATATCCAGAGAAACACCATTTTCCCCCGATGCCTCCGCTCCTATGAATCAATTGACAACAGTTACTCACAAAACTAAAGAAAATATGCTTCAGACAAAGTAAATAGTCTTTGTAAGGATTGCAAGTGCAAGCACAAAGGCTTCTTAGATAAGGTTAAGTTTCTAAAAAAGAAGAATAGTTAAAGAATACCTACTTACGACCAAGTTCAAAAATACGTTTATAAAGCAAACCTGCTTGGGATGGCTGTAGTATGGTTGCTTTTATATTCACATTTGTCCTTTTCGAATCAATCAGATCATTAAGCATTATTTCACAGCTTTGCATGCTGCTCTCTTCAAAATGTATCTGGAAGATAACAACACAACCTTTAGCATCAAGATGCATCAAGCTGAACCAGATAGAAACTAAAAATCCCAATCATCAACTGAATCCAGTAGACTCCTACAAAACTAACAGAAACATTAGAATTTTTTTGTTGTTATTGCATACCTTGAGGAGTTCCGAAGTACGTATTTCTGCATCTATTTCATAGTCCGATTTGTTTAGCAGCTTTTCAGCTAGCATAACACGATATTCATCAACTAGCTGATCTTTTGAACCAATAATGCTAACAATCATGCCAAGTATGTCAACCTTCCTTTGATTCCTACTACCTTTCAAGGGATTAGCCTCTACAAGGTCAAGCTCGCAGCTGAAAGGTTGATTTCATTTCCAGAAAGTGTCAGATTTCAAATATAGCATCTCCTCACCTCCAACAGTAGTTTTAAAACTTTGAATTTATTTCATCTTGCCCTTGTAGGAAATATACATACCGTTGGGAATTGATCCATGCCTATTTGTCGTCAGTGTTGAAATCGTCATCTACACCAGTGTTGACTTGACTTTCTTCATCTCTATTTAATTCTTCAAGAAGGCTATCCCCTGTATTTCCTGGGCCGTTGGAATTCCCCCCGTCCCATCAGTGAGCATGGTCACAATGCATTTAATTGTATCTTGCCTCCTCTTCAAGTACTCCCTTATTGGTTTAGCAACCGCTTCTAGAAAAACACCAGCGGGGTCTATTGTCCTAAGCGCTTTAATAGTTGAAACATACAGGTGCAATAATTCATTGGTTGAAGCACCAGCGGTAAGCAAACGATATCTTAACGCAGATATAAATGAATCAATGAGCTTTGAGTGTTGTCCAGTACATTCAAGGCACTGTTTCAAGTCTTCAATGGCTGGAGAGCTGCACGATTCAGGACAATAGTGAGTGTATTGAGTTAGTGGCATTTATTAAGTGGTACATAGTTTCAAGCGCATTCAACCCTTTTCACTTCCGTTCCTACACTCATTGAACAACATTTTCCCAAGTATATGGATTGGTCTCAAATATGGCCCACAA
>BPLS01030231.1:70807-98457 GCA_019656275.1 Rhododendron kiyosumense | reverse complement strand
ATTATCTTTGAACTCTCCTAACAGATAGAGATTAGGAGTCTGTCTCATCCTTCTAACCAACTCAATCACATAACCCATGTGGACGACCCATGTGGGTTGGGTCCGGTCCGAACCGACCCATTTTTCTAACAGAAATTAACTAAAGTATTGGCAAGTCGTTTAATCAAGAACCCTAAGAAGTACATGCACCATAGAAATTTATGCTTGGAGCAAATTCAGGCATTTCAACACTAGACATCACTGTTCCATGATTTTTACGTATAGAATTTGCACAAATCCTCCATAATGATGAGTTGCTCCCAAGTTCTCTAGACAGATAACACAACCTTGAAGGGCAAACCAGGTACAGGACACAGTGAGATAGTAACAACTAGCTTGTATAGAGCTATGAAGCAAAGACATTGACACGGATATGACACGACAAGGATACAGCAATACGGCAAAACGTAAAAAAAATAGGATACAGGTACATCGGGGATACATCTGTGTAATTTATAAATTTTTAGTTATTAGTCTTATACAGATAAAAATGAAGCCAAAAGAAATAAAAGAGTAGTTGAATTGCTACTACCAAGCAATAATCACATGTCAATACCAAATGATATATGTGAATACAAGAGGTCTATATCCTCCATATGCATCAGTTGTATTAGTACGAAATTTGGTATGTAAATAATACATATAACTAAAAAAAAAAAAGTTAAAGCAGTGTATGTTGTCTATATATTATACAGTGGTTATATAAAATGTGAACGCAGACTAAATACAACTACGTAGTGCATATATTCAACTACACACTGTACAAACAGACTATATCTACATTTATATAGTAGGAGTACATAACTGCACATTACGATATGAGTTGGTGAAAGATTCCAAGAGAGCCTGAGAGAGAGACCAATGCAGAGAGGGTAGCTGTGAATGTTGATTTATGAACCAACTGCTCCAGGCCTCTTGAGTTATATAGTCAGGTCTCTATCTGTGAATGTTTCATCGATTTCTCAAGGCTCAATCTGTATCCTCTATTATGTACATCCAATGTATATGCTACCATTGTAGCTTGCCCTTATAGTTTGTACTTGATTCATTAAAAATTCAATTTTAGTCCACGCTGAATCCGTCACGATCCAAAATTAAAAATATATAATGAAAAAAAAACTTATGTGGCGTATCCAAAATGTATCGGATGTGTATCGGACGCGTCTGTTGTAGGCCGAACCCGTGATTGGCATTGGGTAAAACCCAATTCCAATGGGGCTCAGCCCAGTTCACAGGAGAAGTGGTGGACCGAATGGTATTGGATGGACGGCCCACTCGTTCGGCGAGACTGAAGCCCATGACCCGTTACTCAGGGGTAGGGTGTAAATGAGCAAAGCTACTCGCAAGTTCGGCTCAGAAAGGGCTCAGTTCGGCTCAGTTCGAAGGATAAATGAGCGTGCTCGAGCTCGATTTTGCGGCTCGTTTGATAAACGAGCCAAGCTTGAACCTAGCAGGGCTCGGCTCGAACATGCCAATATTCGGTTCGACTCAACTCGTTTAGCCAATTTTTCAATATTAAGGCTGAACTGTTGACGAATTCGAGCTCGAGTTCGAGCCGAGTCGGCTTGTTTATTCCCGACCGAATACTAACGAGCCGAGCTCGAGCTTTGTACATGCCTGGCGAGCCGAGCTCGAGCCGAGATTTTCAGGCTCGATTCTCAGGCTCAATTCTGATTGAGCCGAGCTCGAACATGCCAATATTCGGTTCGAGCTTTGTACATGCTTGGCGAGCCGAGCTCGAGCCGAGATTTTCAGGCTCGATTCTGATCGACCCTAGCTCGAACATGCCAATATTCGGTTCGACTGGGCTCGTTTACACCCCTACTCAAGGGGTTGGTCAAGAACAAACGGTAGACCCAATCTGGGTATTTGACCCGGGAGTTGGTCAGAGATATTTTTGTAGTCACGTTTAGGGCACACAGAAACCATGTGCTGGCCGGTCGTCACCGTTACGTTGCTAACCGGAGCGGTTATGCACGATGTTAGGCAAAGAGCTAGTACAGATCAACTATATAAACCCTAGAGAAGGTATGCTGTTTCTAGCTATTCTACCATACTTTCCTCTCGTCCTCCACATACTGACTTGATCGTCGGAGTGCCATTCAGCGGCCACCAGCCCTATGGTGCTAATTAGTCGAACCTTTTGTAGGTCAGCTAGTGGCGAAGGCGAGCGGATCAACCCAAAGAGAGTTCTCGAACCACCACCTCACATCTGTATCCGATACATGTCTGATACCCATACTCAACTAGTTTCGGAGTATTCATACTTCATAGGTATAGAGCAAGTTTCTTATGAGCAGACAGAAAAAACATAGAGAAAGTAAAATCATTTAACATTTTAACTACTCTTTATTTCCAGTTACCATGTCAAGATAATACTGAAGAATAGAATAGAATTAGTCCTTTCTCTTTATCTATGGGGAAATATGACCAACCCAAACAGATAACATACATAATAGAAAAATATTGCAAATATTGAACACTGTACTCATGCGCAAAATTTATATGTAGAAACCATACCAGAAAAATGAGGAGGAAGAGTAGCCATGAGAACCGAAGACACCATTGACTGATATTTAGACAAGTGGTGAAGCCTTTCAGTGCCTCCTGAGTTTTGTCTCTTCTCAAGCGCACTATCTTCGTATGGCTGTAGAACATCAATTAGCAGTAATAGGCATTTTTCTTGATACTGTTTCTCCATTGATATTTCTTCCAAAGCTTTACATAATACTTGCTGAATGCTATCCTTCTGAATCTATTTCAACATGTAAGGAGATCATTATATCATTAAACAAGTAACTAACTGCAATCTAATTGGTACTGACATAAGTTTGGTACACAAAAGCACAGAAAAGTTCGTCCGTTTCAAAGACAATCAGAACTTGCGAAAATGAGAGCTATCTTATGAATACGAGCATGTCTGTAACCAACAAGAAATGAACAGCAGAACAGGTTTACCTTCAGTAGGCTATTCTGATGTCCTAGAAGTACCGGGTAACTGTAAACGATGGATCCAGAGGTAATCCTCCCTTTTGACAAGCAAGTAAAATTCACCAAAAGGACCTCAAACTATAGGCATTACCCAAGTACAGGACACCAATACATGGGTAAAATGTCAGGGACACAAGATTCCCCCACAAAACAAAAGTAAAATCCACAAGGAAAATAAAATCAGTCCAATAATCAAGAAAAACATTGCATATAACTTCACTGGATTTGTCAACTCTTTTTTTCAGTACCCCCAAGGCCCAAAGTCCTAGTCATCTATCAATAAACGGCAGATCAAGCACAATGGGAGACATGAGTGAAATCCCCTACCTCATGAACTAAACAACACACAAGCAACATATCCAACAAAACAAAACCCACATAAGACCAAACTACAGTTCCCTAGCTACCCCAAATCAAAGGGCTAAAATTCACACCACCAAGCTTCTCTTTAGCTCACACATCTCCACTCCATTATAACATTGTTCCTCCGCTCCAAATTAATCATAAAATAGCTTCCTGAGCTGCTGAAGAAGCAAAGAAGGCTTAACTTAAACCCTGGCCTTAATGTGGATTTACCTTCCATGTAATGACATTCTCTCCCCTCCAAAATGTACCAGAATATTTAGGAATTATTGTCAAGATAACAATTACATTCAATGTGCTGTTTAACCGTCCTCAGGGTAGAAACTTTGATTTTTGGTCTGCATGAACTATTTTCTATGCAAATAAGAAGATTTAATGGTTACTACAAGGTGGAGGTGTCAAAATTAAGAATAACACCCCAAAAACCAAAGGGAGTTTTGGCGGTGAGTTCACGTCTGTAAGCAATGCCCTATAACATTCCATCCACAAGTGGAATTCATGAATAACTAAAAGACAATATATTAAACTCATGAACTTGAGAACATGTGACAGATTAGTTGCTGCACAAAACAGCAACATATTAAATACAGAAGTCATCTCAAATCTTTGTCCATTACACATTTCTTTTGACAGTAAAATAAACTTGGTAAACAGATTATGGTTACCCAACAAACCATAGTGAAATTGTCAAATGTACATACAGGGTCCATGATCATCTCCCGAGCGGCCGCATTGCTGTACACATCAAAATGCTCCCAAAACTTTGATGCTCCATTCTTTTCAAAAGTTTCCTGTACCAAAACAACCAGTATCAAAGTCCATGAATATAATATTACTGGAAGTCCAACATATGAAGAAAAAAAAAATTTGTCTGAAATAGCACTAAGCCACTACCATAAAAAATTACCAATGGGAATAATCCATAATGTATCTCAATATATAAGTTTCACCTCCCAATAGGAAAAAACCTCCTTTTTGCATTAGTTGTTGGTTAGTAGTCATTCTTGTTGACGCACACAGGAGGCCTACAGTTAAGGGGTCTAACATGGGATTGCCCTTATGGGGTAGTTTGTTGTGGTCTCATATTTGATTTTCAGCAGCCCCAGACCCCACTTAATCTAAATTGTACATGTGGTTTGTTGATGGTTCATGCATGGTGACAGGGTGGGCTGGTTGGAATTGTTCACCATCAAAAGAAAGAAAAAACATTACTATTTATCTTTGTTTGTGATAGTAATAACTTGTAAGACACCCTACTACTAAAACTTCACTCCACTACCGTAAAAGCATTTTGCTTCCACGACAAAGCTCATGTAAAGCCGAAAATCACATCATTTCACCCATGTTTCCTCCAGGATGCTAGAGTTCTTTACTTACACACAGAACGATATGAAAACAGATGTCGGAGAAACGACGCCTTTAGAATAAATCCTCTACAGATGTGAAATTTGTAATCGACTGAGTTGTATGCATCTCAACCGAGCATTATTGCATTTGTCCATCTGCAATGAAAACAACTAACACTAGAGCATCTCCAACCCAACTCTTCAAAACTCCTCATTTTGAAGACTAAAAGATATTATATTTTGGAAATGATAATGCCAAAACTGTTTTTGTTGGTGCCAAACCTGTAATATATAACATAGCCTTGTACCTTGAACATGCCACATGGTATAAGCCCTTCATGCACAACAAAAACAATTTTGGCATCAACAAAAACAATTTTGGCATTAGCAACACCCTTATCTTTCAAAAGTGATTTTGAAGGATATAACTATTCACATGAACTCCAATAACTATGCTTCCTTTCAACATCTATTTTTCAAAAAGTCATTCATTTCACCCCAAACCTCAACTTCCCCTCCAAAATTTAAAATTATAGAATTTTATTCGTTTAACTATTATATAACCATATTTCTCGTTAGCTCTGAAACTATACAAGAAGCATATGCGAACTGAATTAATGAAAATGAACAATGAGTGTGTAATAATGTACATAGTCTGACCATAATCATAACGGCAACTGAAAATCGTCAAATAATGCGAAATAAGAAAAACCTCAAGGAAGCCAGCGAAATGTTCTTCGACCAGTGACTCGAGGCCATACTTGCAGAGATTGTGAGCCTGAGAAACAAGCTTCGACCCAAACGATGGATCACCTCTGCCATTCAGCAGAGCTTCCGTTGCTAAGCAGTTGCCGTTCCAGCTCTCCATAATTTCTCGGACAACATCGCCGAGGGCAGGAACTAGGCAGTAGCCCAAATTGGAGAGCCATTTCTTCCAAGAGGCATTTTACTTGGGGAAAATGCTAGAGGCACGTCGGCGTGGCTCTCTCGCATGCAGGTGGGATGCATTAAATTTATTTTTTGGCATTTAAGTATTTGGGACGATGAAAATGAATTATGAGTTGATTTTTTAACATGTTGTCCTTGGTTATAAATAACCATAATTAATTACTCAATTTAAGTGAAGATATTTTGGTAATTGACTTGAGAATGTGAAAAACCAAAAATGCAAAAAAGATCTCCTGGGCTCTTTTTGGCTTCTTGCATCTAAACCCAAAACCAGTGAATCCATTTTCTGGAAATGGGTTCTACAATTAGGGGGTGTTTGGGAGTCTACTTTTTGGCTTTTTATTTTCAGCTTTTTGGCTTTTTGACTTTTTGAATTATGATCAGAATGTATTTTGAGTATGGTAGGAGTGTTTGGGAGATATGTGCGTAATGTATTTTGAAACTGTAGTAGTGTTTGGTAGATGAATGTTGAAAATGAATTATGGGTTAGATTTTTACCATATTGCCCTTTGTCTTGTTACAACAGGTGTAAATATGTTTTTTCTTTACTCTTTTTTTTTTCCCAAAATTTCTTACTACTGCACAGCAACAAACAACATGTTCGACTTTTTCTTTGAATTCAACATTGGCCGACATTCGGGAAATGGAAAATGGAAGTGGAAACTGGTAAAATGTACAAGTGGAAATGTAAAGGAATAGTTAAGGGTGCTTTGGTCATTTAACATAGAAGTGAAAAATGGAAAACCGTGAAAAGCTCCTCTTGAGCTCATTCTCTGATTCTGCTTCTTTTATCAAAATTGGTGAATGGATTTTGGGAAATGTGGTTTGAAAATGGGAGAACCAAACATCCAAAATCCAAAAATGGGAATGCAAAAATGCAAAAAATTGCTTCCCAAACACCCCCTTAGTCTGCCAAACACCCAAAATAAGATAATAAGATAATGAAAATACAATAATGAGGAACCAAACACCCCGTAACGTTCCAAAGAACGTCATATATGTGGCGCTAGAAAGAAGTTTTACAAATAGTTTGAAAAGTAGGGTACTTTTGCCAATTGTTCTTAAAAAACGAACTAGTAATTGTTCCTAAAAAACGAACTAGTAGTACTTTGGTAGCGTCATTTCGTATGGCGCTAGAGAGTAGTTTTGAAAACTATTTTGGGTTTCGATGGAGTTTTTAAGATCCCGTTTCATAACCTCTTCTTGAAAAATAAATATTTATTATATATTTTTAAAACTCAAAAATAATATAAATAAAAATTAGTTTTTTGATTTTTTTGGACTGTATAAAAGATTTCAAACAAGATTCATAATGTATATTTTTAGATTTCAATAAACTCATTATTTTTTAGCTTAAAATTATCTTCTAAAAAAATAAGGACTTATTTCCTGTTCTAGAACGGGGCTAATAGTAATGAATGGAAAGAAATAGAAATAGAAAATATATTGGGGACCGTGTGCAGGAGTTTTTGGATATCCCAAAACACAATTACCTTCGTCAAGTATTCCAAGAGACAAGTGGAGGAAAAGTGCCGCCTTTTTCGATCCTACCTTATATTAATTGTTAATTTGAACTGTTCATTTTGTAGACCCTACATAAGAATGTATCCACGCAAAAAATAAATTTAATCGAACATCAATAAGAGTATCAAAAATTGAATTTTACTTTGCAAAATGGACAGTTTATCTTTATTATTATTGACAGAATCAAATCGTCCATTTTATAAACTAAAATTCAAATTTTGATATATCTATCGACTTTCGATCAAGCTGATTTTTTGCATGACAATATAGACCACGGGTCTTAAAATATGAATAGTTCATATTACAACAATAGACGCTCAGTGGGGCCTAGAATGGATGGTGGTGAAAAAGTGAGATTTTACACAAGCGGTGGATAAAATTTATTCTTTTATTTCATTAAACTCGTCATTTCATATGGCACTCACATATCTTAAAAAATAAATATTTATTTCATATTTTCAAACTCAAACATAATGTAAATAAAAAGTAAAATTTTGAATTTTTTTTGCATCATATAAAAGATCTCTTTGAGATCTTTCAAACAAGATCCATGTTGCATATTTTTTAGATTTCAATAACCTATCATTTTTTTAGTTTGAAATTGCCTTCTTAAAAAACAAGAACTTATCTTCCGTTAGAACGGGGCTAGACCCCGTTCCGCTTTCTTTCTAAACTATCTTTTTCAAAAATAAGGTAATTTTAAGCTCAAATATAATGAAAATGAGAAATAATTTTTTAATTTTTTTGTACCGTATTAAAGATTTCAATGAAATTTATCAAATAAGATCCATATAGGTAGGAAAATTATTTACTTAAATATATGATTTTCGAGCTTGAAATTACCTACATTTTTTAAAACATCCTTTTTAAAAAGAGTGGAACACCCACTAATTTTAATTTTACAAATACTTTGAAAAGATCCCCTAAATGTTTTAAACAACACTGCTATAGAAAACAGCGGTGGAAACAGATCGTACATATTTACGGCATGTGAGGCCCACTTTAGGTCCTGCACAGATAATTTGAGTTGTTCAATAATTTTAAAAAATAATTCCGAATGGGCAATTGAGAAATCAGCTCAATCTGTTATGTATAGGTATTTGATCCAGTCTTTTAATTTTTCACTCAATCTTCCCATTTTTTTCTGATTTTAAAAAAATGATAGATCGAGAATTTACACATATCAAATTGAGCTAATTTTAGACAATAGCAATCAGATATTTTAAAAAAAATTATTGAATAGATCAGATCATTCGTGCGAGGGCTCGGCGTGCCATCAGTACGTAAGGTTTGTTTTCGCCGTCGGTATCCTGTTGACAATCATTCTACCACCAATAAAATACTATTAAAAAACGTGGTATTTTCTGATAAAAAACTCGACATCCTCATGAGACTCATGAACCGGTAACACAGGCCGAAATCTGATACGGAACAGAGCGAAACCATGAAGGGGAAAGGAGACGACGTAGACAAAGCAGCTCGAACGAAGATTCTCTTGACGTCACTCTCGGCAATGGTGGCGGAGACGACGACCTTTCCCATCGACATTACGAAGACGAGGCTACAGCTCCACGGCGACGATTCTTACTCTTCCTCCTCTACCCGCCGCCCCGCCAACGCCTCCCGCGTCGCGACCGACATCGTCCGCCGCGAAGGCCCGCTAGGGCTGTACAAGGGCTTGACCCCGGCGATTATCAGACACCTCTTTTACACCCCCATCCGAATCGTGGGATACGAGCACTTGATGACCGCTTTTTTCCCGGATGATCGGCCGGTTTCTCTCTCTAGCAAGGCATTGATCGGGGGCGTTTCCGGCGTGTTTGCTCAGGTACTCTATCTGAATTATTCATGTTCCTGATTTATTTCTGGTTTAAATCTATTGTATTAGAGCATGTCCACCTCTTACTCAAATTTGAGTAAAAATATGAGGAAAAGCTTCATTTGGTATTTTGTGCTTCAATAGGTACCCAAGCACAAATATATACAAATTTGAGTTAAAAATTCATTCATGGCAAAGTCGTAAATTTTATGGTGTGAAATTTGCCTTCAAAGATTTGAGGAAGGGTTTGAGTTTAACCGGTTTAAATTTGAGTAAAACTTAATTTTGGTATAGGTTTGGATGAGGAGTGGAGGAGGGCTTTGAGTGATTCTTACTCAAATTTGAGTTTGAGTCAAGATTTGAGTAAGGAGGGGCCCTTTCTCATATTTTTAATCATATTTGAACGCAAATTTGAGCAAAAGCTTCGTTTGGTACGAAGTACTCCAATTGACATACCCAAATATAGGGACAAATTTGAGCAATAGCTTCGTTAATGGCATAGTTGTAAATTATGAAGAGCAAAACAAGCTTTAAAAAATTTGAGCAATTTGGTAAAAAGTTTGGGTAAAACTCAATCTGATATGGGTTTGAGTCGAGGACTGGAGGAGTAATTAGAAGGGTTTTACTCAAAATTTGATTTTGTCAATTAGACACAATTAAAAGAGTAAGGGTTGGAGATGCTCTTAGGATGCTTAGCTTATGTTGGTAGATTACATGGAATGGCAGATTTATGATTTTAAAGTCGATGCAGTTGCGTTGAAATGGAGAATTCGGATTCATAGAGTTCATGATTCATAGAGGAATGTAGATACTGAACTTCACTCCATTCCGGATCATGATTGGCTAGTCGATGGCTTTTAGGCAATCATAGAGGTCCGTTTAATGAACTTTCTGTACTAGGTTAATAAACTCGGCAATCATGGAGGGCACATGATAGGCCAATAAACTAGGTTATCTAAGACCTAAAAAGGAAAAGATAAAAAAAAAAAGGGAATGGCATCTATACTAAGCAAGAGCAGTGACGGATTCAGCATGTCAACTTTAGGGGGTCTCGATATCTTGTAATTTGTGGTTGCAAACGCTTATTATGATTTCGCTGACATCTTATGAATTACTACCAGAATTAGTGACAGAAGTTTAACAAATTTTGGGGCTATGGTTGCTCCCCTACAACCCTCAATGTTCCATCACTGAGCAAGAGGAAAACCAAGAGTCCAAATACAACTGCATTCTAGAACAACTGCCTGAACAAGAGGTCCATGGTCTAGTTAGAAAAAAAAAATCCTATGTGCACAGCCACGCTGGATCAGAACACAAATAATGCTAATGTGGAAGTGCTATATGTCTGCACAAGCTAGCTCGTGTACAGGCGGCCTCAAGCCTAGACTTCATTACGTTTGGGATTAACAATAAATACAGGAGATTACATTCATTTTCCTTTCTGCTAGTTACACATGGCATTGGTTCCCACTATTATATGACTGTGTCTTCTAGTTTACTAGCCTAACAAAGTTGGCACATCCCAAGCTTTGGTTTGTCCGGCAATCTTGTTGAATAAACAAGCTTCACACGGGCTTTGTGGATTGGATAATGAAATGAACAAGCTTAAATGTCAGGTGCAAGTCATTGATACATGGCCTCTTCTCTCCTAGCCCACAGACACCCGAGCTGAGCCAACTGCAAGATTTTTCTGATAACACAAATTTTCTTACAAGATTCATCTCGTTCACATTCCAATAGAGAAAACTCCCCATCGTGAGTGCTAAGAATAACTGGAGAAGCTTTGCCATTCTATCTTATCAACTAGAATGTTTCAGTTCTTTGTTAACCATGGTGAAACTACACGGGAGGGCCTTGGGAGCATCTGTTTGAGGATAAATTACAGGCCAGTCCAGGTAATTGGCCCATATTCCCAAGAACTCCAGCCCAATCTAAAAATGCACCATCAAGAAGAGGCCTACACTTTCCTAGCTAGACTTGCAAGTAAATAAAAATGGGTCATACTCCTTAATGGGAATTAATGGGTAGTTTTTGGGTTGGCCCGTAATTTATCCTCTGTTAGATTACAAAAGATAATCTTAAAAATAAGAATTACCTGACTGAAGGGCGGGCCTGACACAACGGTAAAGTTGCTCGATTGTGACCTGGAGGTCACTAGTTCGAGTCGCGGAAACAGCCTCTTGCAGGGGTACGTACATCAAGCCTTCCCCAGACCCCGCAATGGTGGGAGTTTTGTGCACTGGGTTTGCCCTTTTAGAATTACCTGACTGTTAGAAACTTTGCTTTCCAAGTATTCTTCGTTATCATACTCCAAATTATAACTGTTGCCATTACCCTTATGCTTGTACTTTCTGCAATTCACATGGGAATCGTATCGTGGAACCGAGGTTATGGATTTAAACCTGGAATATGTCTGTTTCCCCCTCGAACATAAACACTTCCCCATTGAACACTTTTCTCCAAAGTGATGCCGTAACAAATAAAAATCAAGAGCTGGTCTCGGCAAACATAAATTGTTAAATTCTGTCGCTGTGGTTCATAGAACATCGTTTGTTATCTCGTAACCAAGTAATAAAGTAATATAGACCACCACCCTGCGATTCTACTACATCCTATTGGTGGGGGTGAAGGTTCCTCTATGTAACTGATTTTTTATGCTCATAGTTATCCTGGAATTATTTTAAAACATTTTCTTCAATAGTGGGTCCCTTTTACTGTATTTTCTCTGAAATACTTCAGACTAGTAGAATCAAATAATTCAGACTGTTAGAATTCTGTAAGTTTTGAGTTCTTCCTAATAACTCCAACATATATTGTGATATCTTTCAAAGCTTCATTCCTCCCTGGCTTGAGCTTCAGCATGCATTGCAATCTATGATGCTCATAGCTGAAGAGTTTCCCATGGAGATTTAGTGAAGGATGATGTTGACACCTTATTAGTATGTCATAAGAACCACTTCAGAACATGGATGTAGGCAATCATTCTTCACTTTTATCACAAAAATAAGCATTTTTGTTGGCGTTGTTGGCGTCACATAATAACGAGAACTTGATATGGTGCACTTTTTCCCTCTTTTTGTTTTTGGCTCAGTGATTGTTGCAGTTACAGTATCAGAGGACCTTGAAACCGACATCTTTAGGACACATCACATGCATAGTTGATGCCTGTTCTACTCTTAAAGGAGCTCCAAACCAAAATCTTGAACTATCTTCTTTAATCAAGTGCATCTCTGATGGAAAATAATCCACGCAACGTCTCTGTTGAATGCATTATTTTTTTTATCCTAGGACCATTTTGATAGGTCAATGATCATTTCACCTTGAAATCTATTGGTCTCTTGATTAAACGTTGCTTTTTTCTTTTGCTTTTTTTATTATTTGGAAGGCATCATAATTCTATGTCTACCCTATAATAGAACAGGTAATTGCAAGCCCAGCTGATCTCATTAAGGTGAGGATGCAAGCAGATGGTCGTATGATAAGCCAAGGTCTCCAACCCAGGTACTTAGGCCCTTTCGATGCTTTAAATAAGATCTTACAAAAAGAAGGCATTGTTGGACTTTGGAAAGGAATATTTCCAAACGTCCAAAGGGCATTTTTAGTGAACATGGGAGAATTAGCTTGCTATGACCACGCAAAACGTTTAATTATCCAAAATCAGATCGCCGGTGACAACATATATGCTCACACTTTGGCCTCTATCATGTCTGGTCTTTCGGCAACTGCTTTGAGTTGTCCAGCTGATGTAGTTAAGACGAGGGTGATGAATCAGACAGTTAGCAATGAAGGAAAGGTTAAGTATAGGAACTCTTTCCATTGTCTTGTGAAGACGGTGAGGGTTGAAGGGCTGGGAGCCCTTTGGAAGGGATTCTTTCCTACGTGGGCAAGGCTTGGGCCTTGGCAATTTGTGTTCTGGGTATCGTACGAGAAGTTTAGACAAGCAGCCGGGCTTTCGTCTTTCTGATAAATTCTTTGTCGATGCGAATTTGAATGCTCATCTTATTCAGAGTTCGATTGTTGCAGTTCCCTAAATTCGGTTGTGAACTTGAATCCCTCTCGATTCAGATAAATGGAAAAGGATTCATGTACCATGTTCAATTGACTGAGATGTAACGGTTAGTTTGTTTGACTGTTGTGCTCAATGAACTCTATAAAATGACCAGCTTGGGTTCTGATGATGATGTCTTGAAATGCTTCACCAGAACATACTACAACCCATACTGCATTTGCCGCACTACTGGACCCAGGGTATGAAACATGTACCCAATAATGGAAATTTGTAACATTCTAAGAATGTCGAGTGCTAATAAATTAGATAGAAAAACTAACATTAATTCATGCATTCGAATAATGTCATTCATCTTAAAAACAATTTCAAAATCATGGTCTCAGTAATGATATGATTATGATACAATCAATATTGGCATACAAACTTTTGAAAGAGATATTTGTCAGTTGAAGGACGCTTTATACGCATAGTGGTTATGTTCAAGAAAATCCAAAAGTAAATCCACTTTTTTCAATCTTCCTAAAATGTGGGTATCAACAATGAAACTCAATTTTACGGTTTTACCTTAACCGGGGTCATAATTTGAAGTAAAAATAAAACTAAGGCTTTTACTCTTTTTTACCTTACCTACACTATATAGCTTACTACACTATAGGTAAGACATAGCTCAGGCTCGAGCTCGAACCCGTGCCCAAGCCTTTGGCCCAATTATATTGGGGTCGTGGGCTGGGCCTAACTCATGCCTAAGCCCTAGAGCCCTTCCTTCAAGGAAAAATGATTGGCCGGTCCTAAATTTCAAGTTTATAGCCCACTAAGCCCTATGAGCTATAAGTGTGATTCTTTATAGGTCTTGTGGGTGTTATTTGACATCTTTACCCCGATTTAATAACAGTTTCATTCACCGCGCGTGTTTCAATAGAGTCAAATTCGTTTATGATAAAGACAGCACATGCCTTATAGGCCCTATACTTCCAATGAGGTTCACGGATTGTGTACTTTATTGCAATAATGGAAAGACATGGCAAGACAATTGTTCTTTTAACTACATTTCAATATTGTTTACACGTCAAGAATCAAAACAAAATTATGCATTTATGTGATTTGGTACACTTCAACTCAAACTGATTGCAAAAAATTTAAATATTTGTAACTTTTGTTTTATATATTCAATTTTGAAAAAGAAAAAACAATTGAAATCTACTCGACGAGATATATTCAACAAACTCCACATTGAAGATGAAATTTTGAATAGAAATTTCTTTTTTCCTTGTTCCACTAAGACTTTTAGAAAAAGATTGGTTTTGTCCTTATTTAAATTTTTTCACATTTGTTCGTTTTGCGTCAATTTTTTTTGACTTTTTGATTCGTCCCAATGAGACGAACAGGAAAAGTAAAATAAAGATTGATTCAAAACAAACGAGAAAAAAATTCAAATAAGGACAAAACCAAAAAAGTAAAAAAAGTTGTTAGTGGAATGGGGCCGCACAACTCTTTTTAAATTAAAATGCTTACAAACTTTTTTATTGTTAATTAACAATGTTAATCGTAAATTTTAATTGTTAATTAACATTGTTAACAGTGAATTTGACATTATGAATTTTGACAAAAATTAGTAGTGACGTTAATTATGAATTTATATTTTGAATATGTAAATTATTGGAAAAATGAATTGGTAGAATAAAAGTTATTAACATTCTAAGATTTATTAAAATGAGAGAGAGAGAGTGTGTGTGTGTTTTGACTAGTTGTGCCTCCGGCCCTCCCCCAAGCTCCTGTACACGTGCAAGAACTTACTCCCATTTTGGTTTCAATAGGTTTTGGCTTGCTGTGGTTCTATTAGTAGGAGAGGATAGAGAGAGAGGACGGAAGAGATAAAGAGGAAACATTTACTGCTGAAACTCATTGATGGGCATGCGTGCATAAATGAGCAGAAAGGACATGGGCGCCCGTTGGCAGAGGGGCACTAATTGCACTGAAGGGTGATTTTGAAAGGAATAATAGGACATGACTTACTCGGCTATAAGCTTCTTTTGCAAATTATGCACAGGATTTATTGGGGCTTTGTCCACTTGGATAGAACCGGCCCTGGAGAAGCCCTTTGTTCACATGGGGACTCAACCCAAGCCAACTGTTTTTGCGGGAACTCCATGGGCTTGAACCAAAGCTAGCCCGAGCCTGATGATTTTTTTTTTGGTTCCCGAATGTGAAACTTGTGTAAAAGTAAATTCTATTCTTTTGCTCCACTATGACTTGTAGTAGTAATTATAGGTTGAGTTCACGTCAATCTAAATAGCTTTACGTCATGGTTTGATCCATTATCATTGCATGTTTTACTCTGATGCAAGCGCTTCTTTGAGTTGCATTTCATGATTCTCAGAAGGGACTTTATGTCAGTAGGATACACTTGATAATGTGTGAAGAAGAAGAAGATAGAGGAACAAACGATGTACTACTGATTCAGAGATCATACAATTCCAAGCTAGGTGTGTGTGTATATATATAACCCTAGAAAAGATACCTAAAAATGTTATGCCTAATCTATACGCCAAATCTAGGGAGATACACTTGGACACTACCATTAAACTTTTCAAATAGAAAAGCTTTCCGTGGTCCCTGATATCGTACTTCAACGGATTCCATAGTAAGATGTCATCCCTTTGCACATGTTTCTATAATCTTGAATAACATTTTAGTTGGCTTCAACAAGCCCTAAATGAATCTCTCTTAGTTCTATATCGTTGGTCTTCTCCTTCAGTTTGAGATGTTCCATTCCAAAATGTACGTCCATTTTAAAAGTCAAGACATGAAGTTTATAAATTCTCCAAACTATCACTTATTGTAGGTATAGCCTGCAAATTCATTTGGAAGTTGCAAACAAAGGGTTAATGGTGGAATTAAATGTATCCTTAAAAGTTATAACTCCATAGGATTAGCAATACAGTAATGCTACGATGACAACAAAAATTTACAACATCTTTACAATATTTGCCAGTGGGATCCACAATTTCACCCAACACAAAAAAAATTAAATAGAAAAAGAAAACTAAGGAACCCATACCAGATCTAAAAAACAGAGTGGGGGAGAGAGAGGGAGGAGGAGGAGCACCACCACCGGCGACTCCCACCACTGCTGGCGACCACCACCAACACCGGCTCCACCTCCGTCATCTTATGGGTTTAATTCCATATTTTTTTCTCCGGATTATTCTTGGTTTCCCATGGGTTTCTCTTTCTCTAAATCTATAGAAAGAGACGAGATGTATTTGATAAGCACCTGATAACGTAATGAAGGGTGCGCTAAATCTTTATTTAATTTAAGTTAATCATTTAATTAGTTGTTTTTAATTACGTTTGCTAGTAGAGTATGCTAGTTCTGTTTTGTAGGAAAATCACCAAGTAACAGGAGAATTAAGGACCAAGGGCTGGCCATAACCATCTTGGCATCGATAGAAGGCCCAATTTCCCATCGGTAACAAAGCAATCAGAAAGGACCTCGAAGTAGCTCGGCATCGGTAGACCAAGACACGTTCCATCGGTACCGACTGGCTTCAGCAGCAGCCTTTATCAGCCTCAGCATTGATGGACATTAACTCATCCCATCGGTACCGAGCACCTTATTTCAGCAGCATAAAGCCGTTGCCATCGATACCGAGAGCCGTAGGAGCAGATTTTTTGAAGCATTTCGCGAAATATTCTGTGCACATACCTTGGAGTATAAAAATCCGTGATGTCATTGTACAAACAACTATGTAATTACATACTTTTTAGATCTAGCTTAGATTTTACTTACTTTTTGAATTGTTCTTGTTATTCTTCATTTTCAGTTTTAAGTCTTCACTTTCTGCTTTATTTAATTTGTTTTTGCTATTATCCCCTTCATTAAAGTTGTAGCTACTTTTCCGATCTATCGTTTAATCCAATTTTTTCCTAGTGGCGCTTTTTTCACTATGTTAGCTAGATTTTTGCTTGCTCTTATCTCTCTAGATATGTGTGAGTAGTTTTTCTAGGGTTAGGTCATGGAGTGATTAGCACCTCATGGCTTAAGTAAAAATTGCGTTTTTCACCAATAAAGTTTTAATCTGTGGTTCGAAAATCGATGTGGGGTTTGGGTTTGTTTGTCAAATTGTTAAGGTGTTAACCTCATTGATCATGTGTATGTAAAAGTATCGCCTACTTACCACACATGATGCTTAAAACTCTGTCACACTAGGCGTTTGCTAAATGAATTCTAGAGCTAGCTTGGTGATCGAATCATTTTATCCCCCGGTTTAGGAACTTTAATTGAGTATCTTAAATCTTGTAATTGGGTGAAAAATGTGATTTACTCGAGTCGTGGGTGTTAGTTATTTCTAGACCTAACCTGCTTTTTATCCTAGTTTATTCCCGCTTTAATTTAGCCTTTTTAATTTTCACCGTATAAAGTAAAACAAAGTTGGCTGCCTAAAGGCCGAAAATCCGTGCTTACATCTACAAATCCAGCAAAGCCGTATAATTATTCCCGTGGGTACGATCCCGATCTTCCGGATTATTATGCTTCAACTGACGTTTTAAGCCCTACGCTTGGGGTATTATTCCATTATATTGGACGAATGAAGCAGTATTCCCGCTTTAATTTAGCCTTTTTAATTTTCACAGCATAAAGTAAAACAAAGTTGGCTGCCTAAAGGCTGAAAATCCGTGCTTACATCTACAAATCCAGCAAAGCCGTATAATTATTCCCGTGGGTACGATCCCGGTCTTCCGGATTATTATGCTTCAACTGACGTTTTAAGCCCTACGCTTGGGGTATTATTCCATTATATTGGACGAATGAAGCAGTATTATTGTCTAATTTTCATCCCTCATATTCTAATTTTCATGTTGATTTTTACTGATATATTTGGAGTCCGGAGACGAGATGTTGCTCCGTTTGGTTTGGAAATTAAAATTGGTTAGATCAGAGAACGACACGGTTTGATTGTATTGTTGTTTTCTTTGTTTTTGTTGGTCACTCAATATAGGCCTTGCAGATTAAAAAAAAAAAAAAGAAGCAAACAATTTATGTCCTTAGATTCGTAGATTGGAAGAAGAGATGACTGAGGAATTTGAGACAGGATAGACTGAGACTAGAGAGATGGATTAATCAATTGTTGGGTGGAGCCCGTGGTGGAGGTTATCGGTGGCGGTGGGAGTCGCCGGTGGTGGTGCTCCTTCAGTCCTCCTCCCTCTCTCTCTCTCTCTCTCTCTCTCTCTCTCTCTCTCTCTCTCTCTCTCTCTCTCTCTCTCTCTCTCTCTCTCTCTCCGTTCGTTTTTAGATTTGATATGGGTTTCTTTGTTTTCCTTTTATTTTTAATTTTTTTTTGTGTTGGGTGAAATTGTGGGTCCCACTGATGATGTGGCAAATGTTGTAAAGATGTTATAAATTTTTGTTGTCATCGTAGCATTACTGTTAGCCATATGTTACGATGGGAGTAGTTTACTACGTTGTATCATTATATCTAAGAGGAAAATAAGAAACAAAAGAATTAATAGGTATTCATAATTAATGCTCGTTCTTAATTGAAAATAGAGGCCGGGACACACGCGATGCGTGTGCAAGTTAGATTTTCACAACATTTGTAAAAATTTGATCAAACAATAAGTAGGAAGCATTTTTACAAAAATGTTGTGGAAATCAGACTTGCACACGCATTGCGTATGTCTCGGCCTCTAGTTTAAAGTCCTTGCATATGCTCCTTGGGAGGAAATTGGGCTGTCCCGCTATTTTGTCCATGAATATCATACCCATCTCTTTTGCCTGAATCCTTGGCTTGAAATTAGTATTGTCTTGTGCAGTGTGACAATGTTCATTCTTCATCTTGATGACTCTAATGAGTTCGGACTTGCCTTGCGCTCTAGCTGTTAACTTCCACGGACAACCATCAACCACGCAAACTAATCTATAATAATGGCGACTATTGTCCAAATACTTGAAAGTGAACTTGTTCAATGCGGCAAAAAGAATAACAGCCTTCTTAAATAGCCTATGGTTGTCAAACAACTGACCATCCCCATTTAGAATGTCTTCACCTTGTCGTTGCGAATACGGCACTAAACCCATTTCATGGCAAATAGTCAAACTATCTTTGTTAGTCAAAGGAGGTTCTCCTGCGGCAGTGAATGGGCTGCTACTCAACAAGTTCGACTCCCTACAAAAAAAACATCTCAATACAACACTTGATTAGGGATCTTATTCTGTAAATCATAGAGGAGGCCAGTTGCCAGTGAAATGCATATATGAGCACATACATATTATGCAAAAACCAAGTCAGCTAATAAAAGTTGAAAATAGTAACCTCTTCTTCAAAACCATATCTTACCCATGTGTAACCTCTTGAAAACAATAAAACAGTATCACTCTTCACGCAAACATAAACATGCAAAATCCTAATATATGTGTGTGTATGTATGTGTGTGTGTGTGTGTGTGTTTGTGTATATATATGTCATATTTAAAAAATAAACAACTTATACCTGCTACTTATGTTACATTGTTTTTGTGTGTTAGCAAGAGTCTCTTCTTCCACAAATATGTCAACCTCATCCTCATTCAAATAGAACATCGTAGAAACACTATCTTCATCCCTCATACGCAAATGCTTCAACTTATCCCTGCTTATACTATAAAATAATGACTTTCCATCGTAGCTCATATCCATGCGAGAGCAAATTTTGACGACTAACTCCTCAAATGATATGCCCTCTTCAATGACTGTAGCTTCAAATACACCACTCATATACTTCCCCAAGCTACAATCCGCATTTGTCATGCGCTCACCACCTGAATAACAAAAACACATCAACTTCCGAGGAGTCATTGACATGGCTGCACAACATCAATCAAATATATAAGTATTACACAATTCATACTCAATTACATGATACAAGGGACATTCAATTGTTCAAACAGTCCAAAAAAAAGTTTGAAATATAACCATGTAACCCTTTAACCTACACCTACAACACTTGTTTGGAAGAGGTAATCTGTAAATCAAACAGGACAGCAGTAGGAAGTCAAATATTAGTCTGGAGCAACTACAATGCTATGCAAAAACCACGTCATTTAATCAAAAGTTAAACCACTAAACTCTTCAAAATCATATGTTACACACCATCCGCAAATCAATTGGGATTAAGATGATAAGTAAAGGGAAATTTATAGGTCAGAGGTGTTGAACCGGTTTAATGCAAATTTAACATTTTAATTCTAATACTATTACATAGCACCCACAAATTTAATGTTCATGTACAACACATTTAATTTAGTTACAAATTGTCCGCAAAATATTAGATGCCACAAATATATTACATTGGGAGTTCTTTAAATTGTGTTCATATATTTCATATAACAACTCGCCTTGGATTACATATACTTTTTACAAAAAGGAACCAACCACTAGCATATATTGTTTCAAGTCAAAGCTTTGATTACATTTTCTTCTTACAAAAAGGGACCACCTAATAGTCTCGCTTCCTAGAATTCTAAAACCAAAGCATTTAACCACTCCTTGAATGGGGCAGTCTCAAATACTTAGTTCTAGGCCTACCACTATGGGTCCCCATGAAAGCAAGAAGAATAATAACCAAAATGGAACAAGCAACCCATGTTGCCCACATCAGTCCATTGCTTTTCTCACGTTTGCCTCCAATTCCTTGTTCTTTTTCTCACATTCTTCGATCCTCCTCCCATATTCCTTGTTCTTTTTTTCACATTCTTCGATCTTCCTCCCATATTCCTTACATTTTTCCTCATGTTCCTTACACTTCATCTCAATTCTTCCATCTTTGTCTCATATTCCACAATACGCTATTTGAGTGACCTTATGTCCCTTTGGGATCGGAGAACCACTTTCTCTTGCTCACCAATGGGACCATCCAACCATTCAAAATAATCACAATGTGCACCACCAATTTTTAGCGCACCGGGATACCAATAAGGGCACCTGAAAAACCTTCCACCTGGATTATTATCCGTCTATGAGGTGTGCAAGATCGCTTGCTCATTGTGCTCGCAAAGTCGTATCCTCACAAGACTTCCAATCGTTCCACTGCTTGAATTAGATTCCATGCCTCCTCTAACCAAACCAAAATATGTAACTGTCATATAACATAAATAACAAGTGTATTGAGTATGTGACTTTGTTTACATGATTATAAGAATTACATTGCACAAGATGGTTGAAATAAAACAACATGAGTCGTCCCATTCTGTAGAGTCCAAACATACACTAAAGATATCCATTTAACTTACAAGACTTGTCTGCCAAAGTTAATCAAAATTCTAATAGGACAGCAGTGCCAAGTGAAATATTTATATGGACTAATCTACATGTTTTGTAGAAACCAAGTCATGTAATCAAGCAGACCAAACAATCAATAAAAATGGAAACAACAAAGGGACAACAAACTGACCCCCCAACCTACAATCTATCGGTACAACTGTTGTAGGTAAACATCAGTCACATGTCAAACAAGAACAAGCCAATAATCACCAATGTGAGCCAGATCTTTTGTAGAACAACCAAAAACTAGGGTTCAATGGTCCATATTCGACTGGGACACAACAAGTGTGTCTTTTGTGTGTGTGTGTGTGTGTGTGTGTGTGTGAGAGAGAGAGAGAGAGAGAGAGAGAGAGAGAGAGAGATACCAGAGTGAGAGAGGAGTTGCCGTCGTCGAGTGAGAGAGGAGTCACCGTCGCCTGGTGTGAGGAGTCAAGAGAGACCGAGTGAGAAAGGAGTCGCCGCCTGATGTGTGGAATGAATGGGAGATTGGGGAAAAAATGAATTTTAGGGCTTATAAGTGATATATAAAGGAGGGTAAAATAGAAATTTCAAGTGGGCACACCATGGAGTTGTCAATATTTTACCTCCTGTCATGCGAGTGGTAGTTTCAAAACTGAAAACCATGATTTTGAAATTAAACTGGGTCAACACCTCTGACCCATCATTTTCCCAAGAAGAAAATCGGAAAAAAAGATCTCTCTCCTCTTTATATAGTGGAAAACTGGAAATTACACTCTAGGTCTTTTAATTTTATTTTTATTTGCTCCCAACACCACACAACTCCCAACAACAATACACTTTAATCCCCGAGATCATAAAACACGTATTCTTCACTAACAAGGCCACCAATAATTTCCTACCATACTTGTTTGTACCACAATTATTAACCAATGACCTCCCATACTCACATCCAGTTGCAAATTATGTACAAAAGCGCACATAAACACACGTGACAGCCAACATGGCAAGTGTATTACTATTGAAAGACCATTTAACCACATTCAAAAATTGACAAAATAATAAATTAAATTTAGGGTCTTTCTCTCAACAAATATCTCCCAAAACTCAACAAAAATGCTATACGTCGGCCATCGGTATCGATAATGGTTGAATCGATACCGAGTAGCTTAAGCAAAAGTTGCTTTCTGACGTAATGCTCCTGCATCAATACAAACAAAATGGTTGTATCGATACGCTGCGCTTAAGCTCACTGGACTGATTTTAAGCAAATGGTATTGATACAACCAAAATGTTATATCGATACCGCTATGCTTAAAGTCAAATCTTCAGCTTTATTCCCCATCTTAGCATCAAACGGTCTTGGTCACCTTCCAACTCTTTGTTTCTTCGTTCTTGAGCCTTGGTGTCTATGTTCTACATGGCCTTGGGTAGTTCGACACCCTCGAGGGTTATTCATGGCGCCAAAAACATGTCTTTTTTCATGGTTTGTCTAAAACACTAAATAAACTATCTTACGTACAATATCGCCTAAAATGACAATTTATTCAAAGGAAAACAACATCCTAGAGGACTTTACGCACCAAGAATAAGTATTATTGGGTGCTTACCAGCTGTATAAGATGTTTGGTGATAGTATAGTTAGGATTTATAATCATGGAGAGTGGCAATGGCCAAAGTAGCGTAACGGAGCCGTCATGTAGATTATGCGGCGCACTCCCTCAACTTTGAAATTAAACCCTTATGTTGTTGATTCTATCATCTGGATCCCAATTCTGCATTACAGGTTTGTTAAAGCATCCAATTTCAAATCCATTGGCAAATAGTAGAAAGTCCGCACAAGCTCATATACTAGTTTTGGAGGAGATAATTAACCGATATAGGATAACACTCCTCCGCACGTGGAGAGATAAACAAATGATCCATAACACTTGGATAACAACAAACAAATGTGCACTTATGGCACAAATAAGAGGGAACAAATTCTCCGAAAGCGTAGCTCTGATACCATGTTAAAGCATTCGACTCCAAACTAATTGGCAAGGAGTGGAGAGGCTTCCTAGTTTTGGAGGAGATAATTAATCGATGTAGGATAAACTCCAACAAGGCTCTCAGAACCCCTCTCCCTAGGGTATTGTGGGTTGATATTCTTTGGTTTAAACAAAGAATTCCTACATGGTCTATTATAATATGGCTTGTTTGTTGGGGTAGACTCTCTACCAAGGATAGAATTCTTTCTTGGGGTTTAGTGTGGATTCCATTTGTGTATTAGGCCATGGAGGGACTGAATCTCACAGACACATATTCTTAGAGTGTCCATTTTCATCTTTGATTTGGGCCAAAATTCTACAAAAGTATCGTAGGAGTCCTACTAGCTGCCTAGCTGGTCTTAGGAGATTAATTGGGCTATTCATCATCATAAGAAGTCTGGCTTTCTTTCTTTCATCTCTTTATAAGCTGGCTATGGCAAGGTTAGTATACCACATTTGGAGGGCTAAAAATGAGTGCATTTTTGGGCTAAAGGATGTGAGGGACAAAGTCTATTCTTGGAAGAAAGTTGGGAATAGCAATGACAATAAGGTTTTGTGTAAAGCTTGGAATATCTCAGAGAAAATCTTCTAGTTATGATGTATAGGTGATAGGTCTATTTGTTTTGTTTCTTTGCGTCGTATCTCTGTATAGTTACTTTTTGGTTTTAGGGGTATGCTCCTTTGTTTCAGTTGTATCCGTCTCTTTTTGGTAATAATAATAAAAATATCCTTCTTAAAAATAAAAAGAAGATAGCCAGCATTGTTGAATGAGTCTAATAGTGACAGCAGATTTCATTCCTAGATATAGCTTACATTGCATTGCTGGCTTTAGGGGTGTAATCTGTTCAATAAAATGGAATTTTACAAAGATTTATTAGTTTTCCTCCTATTTTACAGACACTGGTACAAGAATCAAACTGACATCTAGGTGTTCCTTTCAGTTATCAAACTGTGACAATGAGATCCTTCAGCTGCACCCACCCAAAGGCACACCGGTCACGGATCCTTTGTGCTGTTGATGCCGCCAAATCAACCAGTGGTCGGATTCTTGCTAGCTCTTTCTCCGCTGGTATCCTCATATTATGCTCTATCTGAAACTCCCACATGCATGAAAATGTCAACACAGTTGTTTAAATATACTATAATCTTTCAAAGAACATCTCTACTGAATCTCTAAATTGTAAGGCATCTTAACTGATGTTGTCATTTAACCACAGCATTCGGTATAAAATTTCTCAACGGAACAACCTCATTATCCTCATGTTTCCACTTTCATGAAGCCATATACTAGAGTTAAATGAGGAAAAACACTCGCTAACCTTCTCAATACAGCGTACAGTATCCAACACGTGGCAGAAATAAGTAAGCTGCTTGTACAGATCCGCTTCAGTGTACTAATGCCAAGAATAGTAGTATATCACATATATGAGTAAATAAATATGCGTAGAAAATTAACCAACGCGCATGGTTTAAAACTTTAGGCTTAGAGGAAGAGAGATGAAAACCTTTCTTATGAGATGGCCGTTACAGCAAGGATAATTTGGACAAACTGTTCCTCTTTCAGAATCACCAAGTACCCGCAAGTTTAGACTTCGAGTCGTGTACTTGCAAGTTTCATCATCACACTGGACACAAAACTCACCTACTGTGAAAACAAAAATTGCTACTGGACTCAAATTATATAGCATCAAAACGATCCACGACACATACCGTCATTAAGCCCTTATAGTATGTTGAAATGAATCCTTCTGTTTGCCTCTTGACCTGATATATTTAAGCAGGGTCAACTAAACAAATCTTAGACAATCAACCTCAATGAAAAATACGTAATTTGGAGAACCTAATGCAGAGACCCAACAACCTGTACATGGACCCTGTAGCGCATCTCACTTGGTGTATGTGTAATGTATCTAGAACTGAGTATTACATATCCTAATCTTAGCATCTCTTAAAAATTTCCCATACTTGAGGGTTCTAGGATAAACTAAATAGTTCAGAATCTAATGTCATACTCCAACAGTTGGTAAAGAAATTTCCGAGGTACAATTGGATGACAGCTGAACTAGATATAACCAGATAAAAAAGCCAGGGATTATAAGGTTCAAGATTCTCTATGAAGATATCCAGTCCAAAGGAGCATAATTAAATTGTACCTGATTGGCTATCAATGCTGGAGATATTCTGCCCACATCACCTTCATCAGGGCATTTAGGACAATGCAAATTGTGCCAAAAAGATTGAGAGGATTCCTCTGCCTTCGATTCTGTTTTCTTGTCACTGATTAATGCACGAATAGAACTCAACACAGTTGGACATTCGAAAGTACCAGAGCAGCTAGGACATGATAAAGTCAAAGGTTCACAGCCTCCATATCTGCAATGCAATTCACGTCAAGAATTCAGCACTATATTTTCAACTCGAGAAATTTCTATATCGGATAAAGTTGTATCAAAGTCAGTACAGAGGAAGAATTAAGGCAATTGTCGGAATGACAGTCCAAAAAAATTTAGGAAGAGCACAAAGGGGAGAAGAAATAGCAAGACAAATGAAGAAGGATATGGAATTGAGGGATAGAAGGTAGAAGTATCAGTCAGCAAAAAAGTTTACTAAATGCCTTTAGTAAACTTTTGCAGACATAGGTAGGTAACTTTAAGGTGTATGGCCCATATCATGAGGCCAAGTACTTAATGCCCTAGACAGAATCTGGCAAAATTGAAATGTATAAATTTGGAGATCTCCAATATAATGTTGCGATTAGGAGCAAGTATAGCTTTTAGACCCAAGAAGGATTACCTCTCATCGTCATTTACTCCACACAAGAGCAAGCTGGAAGCATCATTATCAACACCGTCACTTGATTTACTTTGGAACTGGAATAACCCATTGTTTGCATTATTAATTCAACATAACACAGCAGACACTACAACACTGAACATGTGTCGGCCGGCACGCATGAAAAGATCTTAATTACCTTCGATGAGTCAAGCCCCAAACAATCAGCCAAACGTGCTGGGCTTGTACCCTGAATTGAAGCACACAGCCGTGATACAACAGGATGGATCTGTGTATAGGACAAACCAAGTTGATAAGCAAGTACATTCTAGAAAGTGATACAAAAGAAATGTAAGTCAATATGAATAAGGATCAATAAATAGAAAACCAAACCTGCTGTGACAGGTAATAAGCAATGTCAACCATCCATTTTCCATTGTCTCTTTTCAATTCATCCGGATGTCTTGCTCGCTGAGCAATCCCTGTAGAAGTATCTGAACTAGCCCCCTATTCACACAAACGCACAAACCACGACATGATTAAGTTCCAGTGACATTGTAGTCATCCAAATAAGAAGAGAGAACCTCTGAAGACAAACCTGCTCACAACAAATTACATAAGGAACCGTATCCCCAGCAGAGCAACCAGTGGAGTGGCCATTTCTCTTCAGTCTAAGTGCAACCTAGAAAATGATCCATATTAGACAATCCAGGTAGACAGTGGATTTGGAAGATGGTTCTAAGATAAGATCACAGTAGTTTCACGGACTCACTTCAACGTGTGGCTGGTTCTTGGCATCTGGATAGGCTTCTGGTGGTTTGGTTAATGACTTCGTGATGACGTATTCCTCCAATGGCACTTGCCCATTCCTCATCTCCTCTTGTACCTGATGCACTTGCACAGACAGTGAAACCAATAAATTCCCCTATTATGAATGCCTAGTTTAAAGTTCTCCTGCAATAGTTACTTGAATCAAACTAATAGACAATCACATTTTCAAAATCTTAAAGGTCCCAGCGGAACTAACACAAGTCAATATTCAAATCTTCCTCAAGTGATGTGACACCAAAGTGAAAGTGGGGGTAGGTAGCCCTCTGCCTACTGTATCTTCCTAACAATGTTGTAATCCGGGAGCCAGGACCCTTGTTCAAGGGGTACAATCTTTCATGCAATGCAAAATTCAAATTCAGCCAATCCAAAAGTTTAGAATCACTGATTTTGTGCTACTATTTCCTGTTTGAACCAACTTTGCGGTCAAACATTCTCAAGCTTGCAATGTGGCCTTGGGTCACAACTTTTTGTCGGTTACAAGATGGTCATGCAGCGAAGTAAGCACCAAAAGAAAACCATCCAAATAGGTATTGTAGTTGGTGAGAATCCAGATGGTCGTAAGCTTACCTCCATGAGTTTCTTGTGTATTGATTCAACGACATCCTCACATGACCTGTAAGCACGAGAGCCACACAAATGCCAACAGACTTTGATTTGGGATTACGAGATAACCAAAATGATGAAAAGAAAAAAAAGAAGTTAAATATACCCTCCGGAGAGT
>BPLS01030231.1:0-30807 GCA_019656275.1 Rhododendron kiyosumense | reverse complement strand
AAACACAATTCATGAATTTCAGTATATTCCCCTTCAAGGATCACCCTCTGGCCACCACATGGCAATCCTAAAATGTGGTTCACATCTAGTGGTGTAATTATGCAATCCTTGCCATGCACATGTAAGCAAAGAGACACAGGATCGAAGTGTTGCACCAACCATTCACAAAGAGATCGATCTAACTTCGTACATTTCAGTCGTAAGATACCTCCAAACCCCATAGCTTTTACACTCTCTACTTGAAGCGGATCAAGTTCTTGCATCCTATCATAAGCTGCCTTAAGTTGAGTCCTTGAAATAAAGGTGTTCTAAACACAAAATCAACAACTCTAATCAATTTCAAGAGAGCAATAAAAACTGAAAACCATATGAATGAACATAGATACTATTATCACCTTTGGAGCCTTCGGAGGATCAAGCTTAATTTTGTGTTTTTTGTATTTCTCGGAACTCTTGATAGATTTTTTTTTGTACTTTCGCTTAGCATGGTCTCCTAAAGCTTTCCACTTTTCAGAAATTTTCTCCATTGACTACAATTATTGAAAGAGTACAAATTCTAGCTTTAGAAGTTCAAAATCCACATAAGTGTAAACACCCATATAGCAAAAATTAAATAGTTACCATTGGCTTTAACGAATCATTATCCTTCAACTTGCATTGTTCTTGGCTACAACCAACAGATCACAAATCAAACTACAATATCATAAATTTATGCCATTGCATTAACAGATTCACAAAACTGCAAAAAGACATACTAGAAAAATATCCAAGCATTACGAGAGTGCTTCGGAACTTCATTACGGCATTCTTCATCCATTTTTTTCAACTCTTTGAATAATAGACCTGTTTTAAGTTAAGGAAACAAATGCTTGCGCCTGAAAGTTCACAAGGATAAATGATAAGAATGGTCTACTGATAAGAATGTTCTAAGTATTTTTTGATTATGTGTTTGATTATTCTGATTCAGCTCTAGTATCCTTGGAAGGTATTGTTGAATTCATCCAAAGCCTTAGTCGCTATGTTGGATGTGGAGATACGAATGTTATGAATGGAATTTAATGGCAAACCATGACTTGACAAGTCCGCGTTGCAAACAAGCAAATTGACCCTATTATTTCCTAATTAAATTATTGGCCATAACTTTAGCCATGGTTCATTTATACCTTTGAGAGATCAAGGGATGCATAGTATTGTTAAAGATGGAAGATAATCAGAATATACCATATTCGACCCCACTTCCTGTTGAATATCATGATTTTGAAAAGCAAACTAGTATTCCAACTGAAAGCTGCTACTGACTTGCAACCCCTTTTGAAACCGAATTTTGACATAAGTAAAGTGTTGATTTTGGACATAGACCATTTAATCTATTTTAAGGTAATACAGAGTATGAAGTGGTTGATATTCATAGCATCTGGAAAGGTGAAGATAGCGATGGTTTTACAGATCGAACTAAATGCATGGAACCAAATGAGGTCTGAATAGAAAATTCCTTCAAACTTTGATAATTGTTAAAACAACAAATTACCAGCACGGAGGGCATTGTAGATGACATCTCTGCAAATATACCAGCATTGGAGAGAATGCCCCAAAAGTACGTATTCAACACAACACCACCAAAAATCCCAAAAAATACCCACCACGCAACACAAAAGCTTGATGAGAATGCCCCAGAAGTTCCTATTTTCACAAAACCCTAAATCTGCCCAGATTTTCACAAAACCCTAAAATCTTCCCCCATTTTTCCCAAGCCAAGCAACCCATGTGAAACCCTAAATCTTCCCCCATTTTCCCAAGCATGTTTGGCCCAGAGAGAGACAGAGGGGGGGGAGGGGGGTCGGAACCCACCCTGTGTGTGTGCGTGTGTTTTGGCGAGAGAGAGGGAAAGGGCAGGTACCTTGAGTGATGTTGTGGAGGAGCGTCCGAGAATGCTGTGGAGGAGTTGGTGTGGAAGGACTGCTATGGCGGAGCACAGGAGGAGGAGAGAGTCATCGCCATGTCCTGCTCTCAGTAGAGTAGCCGTGAGAAGAGAAGATGGAGAGAGAGAGTGAGAGGAGTTTAACTGGCTTGAAAGGTTAAGAGGAGAGAGAGAGAGATGGATCAAGGGCTGTGATTCAATTACAAGATCTAATGGCTTAAAAAAAAAGTGGGGCATGATGCCCCAAAACCGGATTGGGGCATGGGAGCCGGAGCCCTTTCTTTATGGGGGAAGAGAGAGAGAGATGGGAAATGTGGAATTGACTATCAATGGATGTGGGGAAACGCGACTGTGGTACCAATTGGCAAATGCTATTTGAGCATTTCCAATCCAACATCCTCCAAATCTCTATTTGAGATAATTAAATTAATTTATTTTATTTGAAAAGTAAATTTAGAGAATTGTACTATTTATCTCAACTCCAACTCAACACTCTATTTCTCAACTCCAACACATATTTGGAGGAGATTCTTTTTATTTTTTCCTTCATCCTCTATATTTAAAGGATCAAATTTCATCCTCTCAAATGGAGGAGAGTTTTAGATGATGAGTTGGAGAATGTTTTTCCTCCAAAATGAAGAAATGGAGTATCGGTTGGAAATGCTCTTAGAGCATCCACACTACGCTCAATACTTGCCTCTTTAAACTAAACTAAGGAGTAAAACTAGGAAAAACACCACAATATACTCCTTTATCAGGCTCTCTACCTCCCTAGCTACTTTGAAATTTTTTTAAAATTGCTACAGTTACTCGTTTTCTTTGCCTTGTTACTGTACACTAACTACTACTTATTCAATTACTCCCTCCGTCCCATTTTCATTGTCCATTATTCCTTTTTCACTTTTTTGTCTCTTGCGTATATCTTTCAATCTATAATATTTTTCATGATTTTGACATCTTTCTATTATAGAACAAATTGAAATCTATCAAATAAGATCCATATTGCATATTTTTGGAGATTCACATTAAAAGATATAAGCGATTGAAAACTGCACGAATATCAAAAAAGGACAATGAAAATGGGACGAAGGGAGTAGTATTTTCTGGTGGAGCCTGATTCGTATATATGTGCATATATGTATATAGGCGTCTGATGAGAGAGAGAGAGAGAGAGAGAGAGAGAGAGAGAGAGCGAGCGAGCTCTTCAATGGCCGCTTGAAATCAAACTGGAAGGGGAAGAGATGGATCCAACAGCAGGTTGGATGAAGGTCCAGAGAGAGATGAGAGAATGTCACTTTTTGAAGGCCACAGGCGAGGAGAGGAAGTGGTTTTGGTCCAGAAAGTGGTTTTGGTTTCTGGAGTCTAAAATCAGGGGAGGACTTAAAAATTTAATTGGGAGAGTTTGAATATTTAATTAAGTAGAGAGTGAGAGTAAAGAGTCTGATTTTGTGTAATTTTGAAAAAGTGACTAGCTAAGGTAAAAAAGTGATTTTTGAGGATTAATTTGGTCCAAAATTTGGTGAGACTGATGCGAATGCTCTTACCCCATCAATACTGAATTATGCAGCCAGTGGGCTGACAAGATTGAAGTTTTAAAGTCAAATTACAAATTTGACCTTTTTACTTTTTCCTCTCCAATCTCAAGCAACTCTCTTTCTTATCCGAGAAACTAATAAAACTCACCCAAATCGTTTCTGCCAACCTTTTTGACTTTTTCTTATTTTGTTTTTATTTAATTTTTTTTTGCATTTGTTAATTTTGTGACTCATTTTTTTGGTTTTCAAAGTAAACAAAAATATGACTTTTATCCAAACATTTAAGTATCTGCTTTTTATTGGAATCTTGAAGAGCAGATACTTGATTATAAGAGCTCTAAATACAAATATTATTATAACCTTTTAGAATAAAATGATAAGAAAAATAAGATCTTCGCACTGTTGAAATGAATTAAACTTAGAATAGTTAATTTTTTAGACTGTTTATATTTAAAAATATGGTTAAAAAATTATGTGTTTCAATTTTCAATTCATTTGAACTGGTGTGAAGATCTTATTTTTTAATTATTTTTATCCCAAAGGTTCATAATTAATTTTTATTTTTAGAGCTCTCATAATTAAGTATTTGCTCTTTATTTCGTATAATTAACTCTTTTTGCCCCCTTTTGCAAGTTCTTATTTTTAAGCACTGATTTCTTGCTTTACGAGAGATGTCATTCTCTCACAATACATCTTATTTAGTTAAAAAAATAAGCACTTTCTTAGTGGAACAGGGCCTTAATAAAGAACTAATTTTGTTACCCATAATAGTAAATAAATCACTCAAAAAAAATTCCAGAATGCTAAGAGTACCGACAAAATGAGTACCGATGGGATACCGATAGGCATGTAGGGCCCACTTTGAGCCTCTCACAGATGGTCCGAGCCGTTCAATAATTTTTTTAGAAAAACAAGTGAGTCTATGAATAAACAACTCAATTTGATATACGTAGGTGCTTGATCTAATTTTTATTATTCAAATTTCAGTATCTTGTAATCTGAGCGAAAAGTAGAAAGATTAGATCAAGAACTTATACATAACAGATTAAGCTGATTTTGCACAAATCCTCTCATTTTTTTAATAAAAGAAATTATTGAATGACATAAATCATCTATGCGAGTGCCGAAGTGGGCCACATGTGCAGGTCAGTATCCTATCGGTACCAATAGTAGGACTTGAAATTTTTTTGGTAGTCTGTGCTCAAGCTATTTGGATGTGCTGATAAAAAAAAAAAAAACTACTGCATGTAAAATTTACAATTGGAGGTGGTCTTACAAAAAAAAAAAACCGTTAGAAAATATTTTAGAGAACGAAGTCATTTTTTCATGAGAGAGAGGAGAGCTTTTTGTTGTTGCTGTAATTTCGATATAAATAGAGTCATAGAGATCAAGAGATTTGTCTCAAAGCAAAAGACAAAAGGCTAAATGTCAATTGCAAGAAGGCGTGCCAAACTAAAATGATGTCTTATCAGAGGAAAAGTAAAAAGGATATAGCAAGGACACGTGGCTAAATATGGTGATTGTTTAGCATGCGCTATATTAGAGCATCTCCAACTGCCTAGGCAATTGGAATATTTAGCTTAAATAGCTAGCCAAAGCACAAAAAGAGAAAATCTAGCAGACTCACTTCACTGTGGGTGAAATGGCATGGTGCTACAGTACCTCGTGATAAGCACCCGGAAATGGAATATAGGGTGCGTTAGTAACTAGGCTTAGTGTTAATTCAAGTGCTAATTAGTTGTTTTTAATGATTTTTGCTCGTAGAATGTTTTGGTGTTGTTTTGCAGGCGAATCGCCTAAGAGGGAGCTTTAAAGGTCTAGAGCGTGGCCAAGGCGTAGCTTAGGCGTGGCCAAGGCACGGCCAAGGCGCGGCCCGAGCAGAAAGGCAAGACAAAGAGGTGGCCAAGGTTGAAGAGTACAAGGTTCAGAACTGATAAGAGCTCGCTACCGATTGGATTAATTCCTTCCAATCGGTACCGAGGAGCTTAACAACCGGCCTTAACGAGCTCGCTACCGATTGGAGGAAATATGGTCAATCGGTACCGAGAACATATCTCAGTGTTGTAAAGCTGTTTCAATCGGTACCGAAGGGCCTAGCAAGGCATCTTGGGAGCATCTTCAGAGCATATTCCGAAGGGGGAATAAAAGGCATGATGTAATGAGATCCAAAGAAGAGAAGTAGGACGTTTTTTGCATTTTTTTTAGATCTAGCTTAGATTCATTTTTGCTTTTTGCATTGTTCTTGAGTGTTCTTATTTTTCAGCCTTTGAATATTTAATTTCTTGTCTTAATTAGTTAGTTTTTGATATTGTCGCTTTAATTAACGTTGTTGCTTTATTCCCGATCTATCTTAATCTCTAGTTTAATTCTAGTCTTGTCTTTTCAATTATGCTTAGTCAATTTTCGCTTGCTCTTATCTTCGTAGATATGCGTGAGTAGTTTCAAGGGTTGGGTCATGGGATGATTAGCATCCTATGGCTTGGGCAAAAATTGCATTTTTCACCAATAAAGCTTCAATTTTTAGATTTGAAAATTAATGTGGGGTTCGGATTCATTTGGGGAATTACCGAGGTGTTAACCTCTTTGATCATGTGTAGGTAGGAGCATAGACTACCTACCACACATGATGCTTAGAGCTCTGTCGCTCGAGGGGTTCACCAAATGAGTTCTAGAGCTAGCTTGATAATCGAATCTCTTTTTCCCGGTTTTGATACCTACAATTGCGTATTTTAAATCGCGTGAATTGGTGAAGAATGTGATTTAGCCCAAGTCATGAGTGCTAGGATCCCTAGACCTAACCTATCTTTTTCCTAGTTTATTCGATCTTAATTTAGCTATTTTAATTCCACCGTTCAAAGTAAAACCAAGTTGACTGGCTAAAAGTCGAAAATCCTACTTGCATCTACAAATCTGAGGCGAGCCATAAACTAATTCCCTTGGGTACGATCCCGGACTTCTCCGGATTATTTTGCTTCATCGATATTTAAACCCTACGCTTGGGGTAATATTCTTCCGCACCGGAAGTATAACGAAGCACCTCGCTTATCCGAGCAAGGTATTTCAGCCTCGCTCTGTAGATTTCTTCCTCTTTTCCCTCTCTCCTCCCCTCGATTTGTCATCACCCGCGCGAAGTTCATCGCCGCTCTCACTTTCCCGCGCGAAGTTTCTTCCTCTTTTCCTCTATACTCTAGGGTTGTGGAGATTTTTCATGGTTCTCAACATCAACAAGGTATTCCTCTCTCTCCCTCTCTATCGAAATTAATTTGAACTTCATGATTTAGGTTTAGATTCTGGGATTAATTTTTTCATCAACGTCAATTGGGGTATGAAATCGGAGAAGATTATTTGTGTGAATTAGATCATAGTTATAGAATTAGTAACCTAAATTACATGCAAAACTAGGGTTACCACAATTCCCTAGGATTTTGTACTGTATTTGTGCGTGTTGATTTTACAGTTGGATTGTGTTTAGTTGATTGTACATTCATATCTGAGTGTCGCCAGTGATTCGTCGGATTCTTTTTTTTACTTTCTTTTGTGGGTTTTTATTTCGATTCTGGTCGTTAGTTTTTTTGCCAGTTAGATTTTCGATTTTGGCTTAGGAAAAGTAGGATTTTCATGCTTGCTTATGTGATGTGTGAAGCAAAACAAAAGATTCGACTATTGGCTCAGTTTCTACTGACTGGCTAACCAATTTCTCAAATGATACTGAAAATCCAGATCAAGCCAAATGCTTGTTCCATGAATAATGTTTGTTGGGTTCTCTGTTTTGTTCAGATTTAGTGTCAGTTTTGTCATTATGGATCGGTTAGCAACAATGCTACGTACACTTCTACTAACCACTCATCTCTCGCATATGTGTCGACCCCCATAATTAATAAGACCCCATACAAATATGTGAGAGAGAAGTGATCGGGAAATGGCCAGTAAGATTGGTGGCTAGAATAGCCAAGTGGTATTTGAGTAACCCAAATGGTTTGATTGACATGAAGAAAGGCGACCGAGAAATAAAACAGGCTAGTGAAGTTGGCTTTTTGTTTTCTTGCATTCGATAAAGAAGCTGCCACGAAAACTTCCCTTGAAGCAGGTCATGCACATTCTGGCATAAGCATCAAGATTTTAATGAAATGGAATATATAGCTCTAATTTTCAAAGGATCCTGTTAATTAGATTCTTATTTTGGTCATCTTTTATAATAAGGATCACTTGTGTGATAAAAGTTGCAGCTTGGAACACTTTATCCGTAATTCTAATTTGGACTCGAAAAGCTGATTCAAGTTCAAATTACTTGATTTCTTTTATCCTCTACTTGGTTCTGCTGTTTTGAGATAGTTGTTACAGAATAACTATGCAATGCTGCATATTGCTTTGTCTATTTGTCACAGAGAATATTATATGCTGCACATTGTTTTAGCTTCAATCAAACGACGTGTCCGTCCTATATGTACTTGACTCCTGGTGTCGTTAAGCTAGATTGTTCAATGAATACTAGAGGGAATGAATGTTGGTCCTGTTTTAAGCCTGACTTGACATGCTTATGTGTAAACAAATCAATATATGGGATGCTTAGAACTAGAGAAATTGCAGTTTTTGTTCTACCCTAAATTTTCCTACATGCTGCTTGTTGTTTTCTTGATTTTGAATAGGTGAGATGACATGAGAGAATCAGAGATGCTTTTTTTTTTTTGCATTGGCTTATGGTTCTTCTTCTTCTTCTTCTTTTATTATACCTACATTCTTGTTCTTCTACGGATGGATGCGAGACCAGATGCATATCTCACAAATCTCTTACAAGATGGTGTGATCCTTGAAGATCATTCTGAGAAGGAGCCTCAAATGAATTTGGATTTACTTATGCAAATCCACATGCTCAAGTGTTTACCCAAGCATCTCAAAAGGGATCCACTCCTAAGAGAGCTCAACGTGGTGGCAAGTTCACCATTGAAGAAGACAAATTGCTTGTATTGGCATATTTGAATGTTAGCTTGGATGCCGTGCAAGGGAATGGCCAGACACTGAAAGCATATTGGAGAAGAGTGTGGGATTACTTCCACGAGCACATGCCATTGGCTCAGCGTAATGAGAACTCTTTGATGAATAAGTGGTTGACCATTCAACTTTCCGTTAACAAGATCTGTGGTTTGCATCAAAGTGGTATGAATGAGGAAGACAGGGTATTGAGCTTCAATATAAATAATTACATTGATTATTGCTTTCACACTTTTTACATATGAGGTAATTGTTTACATCTTTGTAGGTCTCTGAAGCAAACAAATCGTACAAGGAACTCCATGGAGGCTCATTTCAATTTGAGCACTGTTGGAATATTTTGAAGTACGAACCAAAGTGGCATGTCGATGTTGAGAAGAAAAAACCAAAGAAGAACAAAACTTGTACAGTACCTTCTTCTTCTACTCCCGAGTTGGTAGATCTTGGAGAATGTGATGCCACCTTTGTGGACTTGGAGAGACCTATAGGTACCAAAGTTGAGAAGAAAAAACGGAAGTTAGCTGAAATTCCTAGTTCTCCTCTTGCAAGAATACTAATTGACATAAAGGAAGAACGAAAGAAAACGAGCGACAAGAAAATGGACATCATCGAACAACTACATGTTGAAGAGCAAGAGAGACACCAACTTGATAAAGAGAGACTGCGTGAAGAGCAAGAGAGAAATGCTATTAAGAAAGAAAAGCTACGTATGAAACAGGTCAAAGAAGAGGAGAGGATAATGCTACCGGATACAAGTGTCTTGCCTCATGTGCAACAAGAGTACTATCAAAGCCGGCAAATGGAGATCCTTTAAGAGCGCGAAAAAGGGTTTAAAAGGGTTGGCAGTTGAAATTTTATGGGACATGTAGACGTTTTGGAGGATTCAAGTAGTATTGGTAGTTGAACTTTTGAATTTGGATTGGGTGTATTTTGGTAAATATTAGTTTGTGCTACTGTCCGGTACTGACCGGTATACCTAGAATCTTCCATTGCCTATGTTTTCTTGGCGTGTTATTAAATTAGCATCATTATTAGATTTCGACCCTCGTGATGGAATCTTTTGGAAGTCTGAACTTTTTTATTCTGTGAGTTGTTTGGAAACTTAGAATTGCTAATCCTGTAGACAGTTGTTGCTAAGAACATCTGTTAGCTTGTGCATATTTTATTGATAGGAATTTCCTTCCAGACAGTTGATGAACAGGTTTTCTGCTTGGTTTCATTTACTGTGGAATCTCTAAACTCGTATATTGCTTGGGATTTCTTGTTGTTGCAAGGCAAAGTGAACATGATAATGCTCTTACATCTTCATAGCAGTATTTCATTCAATGAGATTGTTCATTGTGATAACTTCAATTGAGCTAATGAAAATTTAGTTCATAGTATTCATCATACATGGGTGGCTCCTTCCATCTTTTTTCTAGTAAATATTCTCACATTTTGTAAACAGATATTATAATCTTTTTCTGTTTACAGATATTAAATACTTGTACAAATGAGATTACATAATTGCATAAATGATATTAACTACTCTAAATTCCTATGACTGGCTATGTCGCTCCCATAAGTGCTAGACGAGGTCTGATTGAAGTTGGGAGTGAGTTTCTCTATTTCGAATAACATGTTGGCGTTGAATGAACTCCATAAGTTCCGTTGTATGCTCATGCGATATTGGTTCGGGGAGAGGTCCATCATTCCTTTCATATTCAAAGTCTTGTGCATCATCTTCTCGCTCATCCTCAATGATTATGTTATGCATTATTATGCATGCTTTCATAACAACTTTGAGCATGTTACGTCCCCAAAAACGTGCCGGTTGACGTATAACTACAAAACGAGCTTGAAGCATTCCAAATGCACACTCTACATCCTTCCTTGCTGATTCTTAGGCTGCTGCGAATTTTTTTTTCTTGTTTCCTTGCGGATGTGGAATTGTTTTCACGAATGTAGACCACCGAGGATATATACCATCTGCTAGATAATATCCCATTGTATAGTTATGACCATTGATCGAGTAATTGGCTGGAGGAGCACGTCCTTGGGCCAATTCAGTAAAGACCGATGATCTTTCTAGCACATTGATGTCATTATTACCTCCCAGTAATCCAAAATATGAATGCCACATCCATCGGTCATACGACGCTACCGCTTCCAGAATAACTGTTGGTTCGTGAATATGGCCACTATATATTCCTTTCCATGCTGTTGGACAATTCTTCCATTTCCAATGCATACAATCAATACTTTCCAACATCCCAGGAAATCCACGTCGTTCACCAACTACTAGCAATCTAGCAATCTAGCAATGTCATCGCTAGTGGGTGACCTTAAGTATTCACCAGAAAAAATCTCAATCACCGCTATGACAAATCTCTTTAGACTCTCTAATGCGGTGCTTTCCCCTATCCTCACAATTTCATCTAAAAAATCAGCCGATACCCCATAAGCAAGGATCCGAATTGCTACTGTCATCTTTTGAAGTGAAGACAAGCCGAGCTTTCCGGCAGCATTTCTTGTTTGGACAGAGTATGGATCATGCGCTTCTATCGCAGCTTGAATATGGAGAAAAAGAGAACGGCTCATACGATACCTCCTTCGAAAGTACTTGGGAGGATAAACGGGTGGTTCCGCAAAATAGTCGCGAAATATCCTTTCATGGCCAAGGATAGTACCACGATCAATATATCTGCGACCTTGAACAGAACCACAATGTCGCACTACTTCTCTCTCACTTTTTAGTCGTTCTTCTTCCATAGCAATTACGGTAAGTATCTCTCTATCATCGTCGTCTGAGTCAAGAAGGAGAAAATTTAGTAGAGCATTGCGAGACATAATTTAAAAAAATTGAGATGGTCTTGGAAATGGGAGGAAAGTTGGTGGAGAATATAGATGAAAGGAAAAAATAGTTCAGATCTATGTATATATATATAGTTGTTGGAAGTGGAAGAATTCTGGTGGAGATATATAGAGCTGTTGGTTGGAAAAGAGCAGGATATTTTTTATTTTTGGAAGGTTACCGTTTGATATATAGAGCTGTTGGTTGGAAAGCAACATGTTGCCGTTTTTTTTCCTTTGTATAGCCTAAAGGCTGGTCTATTGGAAAATTGTAAAAATTGGTGGCTAGCTAATCTAATTTTTGGCATATTTCCTAGCCATTTTTGGCTAGGAATTGTTGGAGATGCTCTAATGTGCTGGTTAGCTAAACCGTTCTAGAATATAGATTCTGATTGTTTCAATGTAAAATGTTTTACAATTTAAAATATTTTTTTAAAAAATAAATTTTTATTTTTATTTTTCGGTATTTGATTAACACTTGAAAATATTTTCAAAAATTTTAAAAATGGTGTAGAGAGAGGGGGGCTTAAACGGTGCAAAGATTTGAGAATATTAGAGTTGAACGTGAGTCAAGACTGACGATCGATGAAACTGAGCAGTGAGAATTCCAGTAGAATATAGCGGGTTCATTTCAAAAAATAACTTACGAAAGATTTAAGTGTAAGTTATTTTCATACAATTGATAGAAAATATATATTTTTCTAATTTTTTACACAACCAAATACTGAAAAATAGGTAAAAATATTTTACACTCAAACAAACGGAGCCATAGAAACAATCATTCTACCACACTCACACTCACAATAGAGGTAAAGCCTGCACACACTACACACACCCAATATGTATGGGACCCACCCCTATTGTGAGTGAGTATGGTTGTGTAGTTAGGTGTGGTGTTAGAATTATTGATATAGAAATGATACTTGTATGAATCTATGTTTGGATTATATATCATTTTATAATACATCACTTTTAATTTAAAAAATAAATTATGTTTAAAAAAAAATACGGTGTACTTATTACTAAAGCTGGAACGGGCGTTAATGATTTTCTTCTATCAAAGACTATTCTATTTATTTATTTATTTTTTCTTGGGGTGGGGGTTGTGTGGGGAAATGATTTGTATTGTCCGATTCTTGGATCTTGCGATGCCAGTTTTGGAGCATTCTATTCGCAACGAAAATTTACAGGAATTACATAAGGAAAAATACGTTTAGGCCCATTATGGATTCCACAAAAATTTAGAAAAATATTTATAAATTTTTGAATATTATTTTATAGGGCCTTGTAAAAAAATCAGCTCCAACAGACATCGGTAAGTATTACTTTTGAATTCATAGGGGCGAACTGAGCAGTTTCGCCCTATGAATCCAAAAGTAATACTTTTCGATGTCTGTTGGAGCTGATTTTTTACAGGGCCCTATAAAATAATATTCAAAAATTTATAGATATTTTTCTAGATTTTTATGAGATTCGGAATGAGTCCAAACGTGTTTTTTCTTGTATGATTCCCTGCAAATCTTTCTTACAATTATAATTTCTGCAGTAAAATACTCCTCACCAATGATGCCAGTTTTGGAGCATTTATGCCTCCCAATTATATATTACCGTAAAATACTCCTCATCATTCAGTTTAAGAACAAAAATTTGCATAGTTGATTTCTACATATAGGCTAACAAGTACAGGCGGTAACTTCCTTCCATAGTTGATTTCCTACATAGGGTTTCCGTCGCGGGTCTAGAATTTTTATGGTCATGCTTAAAGTTGTGAAGGGCAAAAGGTGTACCGAGGCGCAAAGTTCTGTTGGGCCTGAGGCGAGAGGCACAATGCGAGAGGCCCACCTTTGTGAAGATAGACACACCTATGCAAAAAAATAATTATTTCTAAAAATAATTGTGTTATGTGTGATTTTTATTAAAAAAAAAAACTCTTATTTAAAGAAAACACACTTTTTTGATTGATTTGAAAGAAGCACAGTTTTTGCACCTGGTCACTTTTCTCGCCTTGTCAATTTTTTGTGTTTTTGGGTCACTTTTTTCAAGTCACCTCGCCGGGGGTCAGCAAGGCGTTGGGAGTGCGCCTTGCCTCACCTTGGGCTTAGGTGCGCCTTTGACAACTATGACTCATGCTCAAGAGAGAGTTGCTATGCCCGATCCACCCTTTTTGCTTAGGAAAAAAAAAAAAAAACCCTTGCCTATCATGACAAATTATTCAATGCTCACGTTAAAAATAGTCTACGTATTTCTCCGTAATGTAAAAATCTACGTGTGGGGAACGTTTTTTTAAATGATTAAAAAACTTTTTCTTGTTCCCAAAATGTATTAACGGTTGTCATAAAAAATAGAGTCAGCTTTGTTTGGTTAACCTTTTAGTTTTAGTTTAGTTTTCAATCATTACCTTATTTCTTTCTCTAATCATTATCCTATTTCTCAAATTATTACTTTCTCATCTCTCTCTAATTATTACCCATATCTTCAATCATTGCTCTATTTCTCTCTCCATCTACTACCAAAACTAAACTAAACTAAACTTCCAACCAAACAAAATCAGTAAGTCTCAAGCTGGAGCTAGTTTACCCGTAAAAAAGTGATAATCGAAAGTTAAGAGGTAACGTATAATACCTATAGTCTTATATATTGTCATAATGTGTTGTTTTGAGTATTCAAATAATGCCTACAATTTTTGTTTTGGGTGTTAAAATTATTTATAGTTTCACTCCAAGTTTTAGTTACAAATGTTTTAAACATATCCTTAAAATGTGTTAATTATCAAAACACATTCTGAGCTGTCATTTTTCCTTTTAGTTTCTCCATAACTCATAATCTTTTTAAGAGTAACACAAAATGTGCTGAGAGAGTTGTTTAAACTAGTGATTCTAGTGAAAGTTTTTTTCTCTCCAATCCAGAGCTTCTCTCCCTTAGAAAATAATTCTAGCCGTTTTCTCGCTTCCTTCCCCTAGGAAAATAAACTCAACGGATTAAGCAAAATTATTAAGCAAATGAAATGAAAATTATATACAACTGGTGCCAGACCCAAATGTCGAAGTGCGGTTGGACTCTTGTGTTGGAACCTCCAGAACTCCTTAAACTTGTATTTATAGGCCGAGCAATACTATTGAAACCGAATTTTGACATCACAATGTCAGTAGACTTTCCCTTAGAGCATCCACGGTAGAATAATCAAAATCATAAGATTGTTAAATTTAGCAATATTTTTTCAAAAAAGTGCTCACGCATAACCAAATTTAACAATCTCATACCAACTTATCAAATTTTGATTATTGGTTAATCAAAACTAGCAACCTTTTGTCAATAACCAGTGACACCCATCATTATACAAAAATCTTCTCTCTCTCTCTCTCATATATTTTTAAAAGAATTTTTGTTTTTTTGCAAAAATAGTAAAATTATTTTTTTAAAACTTTTTCTGAAAAGTGATTTTTTCAAAATAAAAGTTTAAAAAAATTATTTTCTATTTCTAGTAACCGATTTCTATCAATTTGAAAACTATTTTTAAAACAAATTATTTTATTTGGTGACAATTTTAGATTTTTATTGGTTTAAAAGGTTATATGGCAAGTTTTGATAATTCAATTTTGATTATACCATTGTAGATATATACATTGCTAATCTTAATAACTTCTTAAATGGATAACCAAAAATGATATAACAACTTTTGAGTATTCACCTTTGAATAGAAGCAATTGGAACGTCTGCCACAATTTGCCCGATTTTTCCAATTGTGCCCCTCGATTGGGCAGCTGCCTGTTTTGTTGTTGAGGGTAATTTCGTCTTTTCGGTTAGAATGTGCTGACGTCGTTTACACATGTAGATCTATGCTTTCTCTTTTTCCTCTCAGGCGGTAGATGTTTCCAGATGATGTGAAGAACTTGGCCCAGATCAAGCCAAGCCTCCGTTATTCCCTTTCCCATTCGTTCGTCTGGTTTGGAGCAGATAGGAGAGAGAGAGAGAGAGAGAGAGGAGACAGTGTTACACACTGATAGAAGAACAGAAGAAGAAGCTTGGGCGACGAACGGTGGGGCGTCATGGTGAAATCCGTGGTCACACCGACAAAAGAACGGAAGAAGAAGCCTGGGCGACGGACGGTGAGGCGTTATTTTTAGGGGGGTTCTTCGGCGTAGACTTCGTGATTTGCTGATGTTCCTTTCGTTCATCCAGTGGTGAAATTCGTGGTTGTTACTCGTTCCTTCAGGTTCGGTTCTTGTTTTTTGGATTTCTGTTTTTCTTGTCAGTTTATGGACTTGCGTTTCTGGAGTTGTGTGTTTTTCTGGTGTGTTTTTTTATGAGGTTGATTTTGGTGTGTAGTTGCGTGTTTAGGGTTTTTTCATTGGTGATCGAGGGTTTTGGTGTTGTTTTTTCGTGGTCAATTAACCACGTTCGTTTTCTTTTTTTTTTGCCTGCTTTGAAGGTTTGTGCCTATCAACTACTGGAGTTTGTGTGGCTGAAGTCTTTGCAAATTAGATCAGGTCTTGTAGAGAGGAAAAAATCCATCAGTAGCCGTTTGAAGGGGAAAAAAATGTGAAAGCATCCCATCCATGTTTTGCATCCGCATGGCCCAAAAAAAATCTCCTTACCTGACCAAGTTCTGAATGAAACCACAAAAAAACTGCCAAAGTGTCTCATTTCTTTGAACTTTCCCCTAATGAGCAATCGATGATTGGTTCAGTAGTTAATTTCAGGGCCAGGTGTTAAAGTATTGCAGCTATGCAAGAAAATTCAAGGCTTTGTTTGGTTGACAGTTTAGTTTAGTTTAGTTTTGGTAGTGGGTGTGGAGAGAAATAAGGTAATGATTGAAGAGAGGGGTAATGATTGGAGAGAGATAGAGAGAGATGAGAGAGTAATAATTGAAAAAATAGGATAATGATTGAAGAAAGAAGTAAGGTAACGATTAAAAACTAAACTAAAACTAAAGTAAAATGGTAACCGAACATAGTGCAAATCATTCTAATTATGTTTTGGACTCATTTTTGTATGGAACTTTTGTACGTCATTTCAGGATTTGTAATCCTTTAAAGTGGTTGACATATAGTCATAATTTCAGAGATAAAGTAATTGGAGAATTGGTATGCATTATCTGTGTCTTGCCTTTTCCTTATTTGTTCGTAATTTGTGCTGAAGCTTATTAAATACATAGGTATGTCATATTTGTGCCCAAGCATATTAATGCAACAGGAAATTATTTAGCAAACGTATCTGTAAGTGTCAGATCTAATACTAAAGCATTTTGCATTTGTTGGATTTTGCATCCAAACCAAACCAAATCAAATCAAATCACACTGAACCTTACATGTGATGGAGTGACTTCCAGATGATCCATAATTGTAGTTTGGCAGTAAGTAGATCTCTCTGACCATGCAATGTTGTCGGCAACTAATAAGCTTTAGCATAAGTTTTTTTTTTTATCAGCAGCTTTGGACTAGATTAAGCTTCTGATTATGTATGCAAATTCTTGGAATAGAAGATTGAGCTCAATCATGAAACCAACAAAAGGGTAAAATGAGGCACATTATCTGAGCCTTAATCAGTGTTGAGCAATATGGCCGGCATAGGCAGAGGTCTAGACTTTTTTCTGGAAAAAGACTGATTTTTACACAAATAATTCTGAACAGGAAATAATGACTTAAATGAATAGAACAATGCATGCTTGCCATGTCGATAAGTAATGGGACCAAGTGTTTGGCTGTTGTTATGTTCGTTTGAATTCCGTTGGACAAGAGTATCTCCAACGCTTATATTTTTGGGCGATTGTTGGGTCTCTTGATAAATACAAAATGCATGTTCCTGATCGAGTTTGTCATCAACATGTTGTTGGAGTAGTTATGCGGATGTAATTTCCTTGCTGTGTCCTTATTTGGATAGCTATCAGTTTTTTTTATTAATAAAATAAATTGTTTGTCTCATTTATAACTTTGTGTGGTTAACTTGTTTAAGATAGAATTACCTTTTATTTTGTTTCCTATTTTTTTTCCCATTTATTCCCATGGTTTATTGGTTAGTGATCAAAGGTTCAGGTGGTTTTAGGGCGTTTATTTGCCTCTCGACGTAGACCATGTCTGTGGCTATGTGATTGATAAGATGTCGTCGTCTCTTGATGATTCAAACCCTAATTGATCTTCGTCAAAATAATAAACCATCAACAAGCTTTTACTGGTTTCTACTCAATCCTAATATACTTTTGGGGTTTTCGGTTTTACAAAGTACCAACTATATGCAATTTTTTCCCCTACTTTTTTTTCAGCGTTTTCCTTTCGCATAACAGTTTATCCCGCTTGTTTTTTGGACTATAGAAGGTCTCATTCAAAGGTCTGGAACCCTCTCTCAAGATCAAAAGGTGAACTTTACAAATCTATTTAGCTTTTTGCGTATTGTTTATCCATCTTGCCAAGATATATGCTCACAGAGCCACTAACCATGATTTGGCCTGATTTTTGTTGCTTTTTACAGTTATTGTGAAATCTCTGGCCCTTTCATATTCGGGATGGCATCCAGAAGGTAATGATTTTTGTGTTTTTTTATGTTGATTAATGTAGATGTCGCTCTCTTTGAGCTACATTGTTATCATGATGAATTGGTATGAGTTATGAGATTTTTCAAGTTCGATAGATAGTTTTTGATCATATTTATTTGTTTTAGTTTTATTGGTGATATGTTTTCTTGTCTTTTGTGTGTAAATAGTAGACCATAATAAGGTTTGTAAAATTTTTTTACCTTGTGATATTTGATCATCTTGCGGGAACTGTTTTAGGGATTCCTGATTGTGTTTTTTTTAGAGTGTGTTTTGGGGCCTACACAAAACTTAATGCCTAGCACATTCAAATCAGCAAGTGTGCGCTTTGTTTACTTTTGTGGCAGATCCTGTCTTCCTTTGTAACGACCAACTCTAAACTATACTACAAATTTTAATTTTATATGTTGTCAATAATGCATGCTGCTTTTCCAGTGTGTCATGGATGTTTCACAACTTCCATGCCAAATGCTTTTGCTTTCTCTTTTGGGGGCAATCTGACTTTAAAACTTGTGACAAATTTGCTTTTCCTTAACATGAACAAAAGGTTCCAGTCTAATGTCCTCGCATGATCCTATTTTCCTTGTTAGCCTTGGAATGCATATTTGTACTGGTTTGGAAAATTAAGTTTCCTTTGTCAGCTTCTGGAATTGGTTGAGATTTTAAATGAAGACAAGTGATAGTGGATGAACAAGAATGGGTGCTATTGGTTGAGATTCTTTACTAGATTTCTTTAATTGAAGATTCTCTTGTTTGAGATAATTCTCATTTCATGCAGAATCAAGGGTCAGATGTTATAGCAGAGGGATTGGATACACTGGAAAACATGGCTAATGACTTCAATGAGGTATGCTTTGCTTGTACAATTGACGCAAGTATTCTTGTTCATATCTTGCTGGCTCTATTATTATTTTTTTTTTGGGCACTTGTAACGGGAATTAGGTAGGCAAGTACCACTGATAGATGAAATAGATGACAAGTTTACTGCTTCCGTATTTTAACTAGCTTATCCTTTTTCCACCTGCAGGAAATATGACATTAATTGAGGGAAAAAGGGCCTCAATACCCTTCCACACCAGCAGTTGTGGAGGCAAAACAAAGTTGAAAGAGAAAATGAAGTAGAATTTTCCTTTTTCTAACGATGCATTGAAAATGATAAAAATATAAGTAAAAAATCTGTCAAGGAAATCCATATTCTGTTTGTTTATTTAAAATAAAATCTTCAGTTGAAGTTTTAGAGCTAAAATGTGTTTGTCTACCCTCAATTCCAGGTTGACAGGGCAACTTCAGACCTTAAAAATGCTAATGTGAGACTCAAGGATACAGTGACAAAGGTATATATGTGGGGTGGATGAGATTCGTGTTTCTTTTGATCATGGAGTCGAAGATATTAACATTTGGAGGCATATACTTGGTTTCTAATTGCCTTTGAACTTCTGCATTGTGATGTTTCAGCTGAGGTCTAGCAGTAACTTCTGCATTCATATCATCCTGTTGTGTATAATCCTGGGAATTGCCGCATATAAGAAACAATAAAGAAAGAATTGTTCTTTCTTTGGCTAATTGACCTGAAATTGCAAATCTGACCACATTTGGGATTCAGTCAGCTTTGTATGAGATGAACCATTTTCCAAATAAATCTCGACACACACACACACCCATGTTTGAAATTACAAGAAATGGTTATACACGCTGACTTCTTGTTCTAAAAAATGGTCTAATGGTGATGTTGTCACTGTTATAGTGATTCCTGATTGTTTTTCTTTATCTTATTTCGTTCTTGTAGGACTGAATAGTGTAATGGTTTTTTTTTTTTTTTTTAATCTTGGCCTTTTTATTACTTTACGCTGGTTCACTTTTGAGCATCTCTTTAACAAATTTGTCGATATATATCTACAAGATTTGTTGACTTTCCATTCTTATTGCAAGGTCATACGTGCAACTTGCAATTTAGTTGATGTGTCTGTACCTGAAGTAATGTATTCGGGAAAACTTGTCAATCAAGCATTCTTTTTTAATTTATCCATGATAAGTATGATTGTAACTTGATTTATTATTTTTTTTTGCAGGAAAAAACTTTTTTCCCAATGACACACGGTTTGCCTTTCAAAGGGGATGTAGATGCAAAATACTACAAGAAATTGAGGGAACAATTTCTCACCAGTTACGAGCTTGTGGAGCCTCATGCATCGAAAGAGGGAGTAGTGTAAGGTAGCCATTATCAGCAGCAGTTAACTTATTTTTTGATTAGTGAAGCAAGAAATATTTGGTATTTGAACACTTTGGCTCATTGTGCAAGATAAGCATTATTCTTTCAATCTGGAAAATGGAATTACTTGTGCTTATGTGAATAAGATTTATAGTCAGGGGGTACTATTTGGCATAGATACGAGGCACTAGAGGAAGCCAGAAAATGGAATTATCGAATTTTGACGTGTTAATACCTGGAAGTTTGGCTTTTAGAGGAAGCCAGAAAATGGAACACTTGCCAAATTTTCCCCAATTTTTCCAATTACACCCCTTAATTGGAGAGGCTCACTCTTTGACACAAGGGGTAATTTGCTCTATAACATCCACAATTTGCATATCGATCACAGGATGTACCTCTTGGAATTTGTTACGACCTTCTTTAATGCCATGGATACTTTTGCGGTGTAGTTGCTAATTATTTCTTTTTCCCCAATTAATGGTATAAATTAGTTGCCTGTTTTTTATACCTTTTGTATAGTAAACATGTTTAACATAGAACCATCGTTTACTTTGTTGCCTGGTTTTAGCTTCTCCTTTTACATTGTTCCTCTATAGAGTATTAAATTATTCCGCTGAATAATGATAACTACCATGTTTGATTCCACATTACTTTTGGGATGGATATGGTTATGTTTATCATGCACTAAAAGCAAATCTTTTACTTTCTATGATTTCCTTTTTAACTCTCGCACTACTTAACTATGAACTACCTTAGTTTACTTACAATATCGATACTCCAAACAAAACAATACCAGGCATGAAACACCTCATGCCAATCTCAGGCATGAGACACCTCGTGCTAGCATGAGCGGATCACCTAGTTACCATGTAATGCGCACAAACACAGCTCACTCCCACCCGTTTTCAAGGATATCATCACTCACTCACGTTCTAACCCACCCTGCCCCGCCTGATGAGCATCCAATATTGCATATTCTTGGTGCTTTAGTCCTCTAGCATGTTGTGTTTGTACATATATATTGTCGTTATTATGCGATATTGCACGTAAGGTGGGTTTTTAGTATTTTCAGGTTAAACGTGCAAATAAGGCGCATTTCAGCGCCATGGATGGCTCAAGTGCTTCCAAGTACCCGAAGACCTTGTTGGCTCCTTAAAATCTGTCTAAGTATTGAAAAATGATTTTCTGAAAAAGTTTCAATTTTTGAGATAAAAAATGGCGGTAATTGATCCTTGAATTTTTCTAAGAGTGACTCCGAAGTTGCAAGGTTTTATTGGAAGAGCAAGGTCATGTTCTGAACCATTTTCTCTTGAGAAAAATGTGTAGTTTTCTGTTTTGTACTAAAAGTGGGGGTTGACATTTTGATTTAATTGGAATCTTGAAATTCTGGTAATGCCATTGTTTCCAAATGGGGGGTACTTTCTTATTTTCATTCAATAAATTAAAGTAAAGAAAAGGTAAAAGAAAAATGTAGTCTTTACTTAAGTTTAGGGAATGAAAATAAGGAGCTGTGGAGCTGTGGAAATTGCTGGGAGCCGTCGGGTGCCAAGTTTTGAAGGCTGGCCTGAAGACTGGAGATAGCCTCCTGGTATCGATACAACCTTAATTTGTATCGATACGGGAGCGTTACGGGGAATTGGCCATTTCAATTTAGCAGTGTGGTATCGATACTTTGCTTAATCCGTATCGATACCATGAGCCTTCGGCCAGATATTTGCTGCTTTTGGACTTTCCACTTATGGAATAGTTGCTACTTATAGTATGTTTATAAGATATTTGTTGGGAGAGAAGATAAGTTGTATAAATACTCTTCTCCCTCACTTTAGTTGAAATGTACTTTATGCTCTAGGTTAGATTTCTTTCTAGTTTTTCCTCTATTGTTGTTCAAGCTTAATTTTTTAAGAACTCAAGTAAGCGTTTTATGTTAATTTCTCGTTTATTAATACTGTAGTTACGATTGAGATTCTTACTAATATCAAGTTTATTTCCATTTTCGTCGGTTAAACATGTTTATTTTTCCTAGCATGATTTCTGGTCTTTTCATTATGTGTGAGTAGTCTTTTAGGCTTGGCCATGGGGGAATAACACCTTGTGATTTAGGTTAATTTTGCTCTTCTCAACTCAAGACTTGAGCTTTGGTTTGTAAATGTGCGTGGTTCACCATTTATGTAACAAAACTTGTCTATGTTAACCTCCGGTGATCATATGCTCGCTCATATGGTTCTGTGAGCTATGTCTCGCCTCGTGTTTGTAATAACTCTGAATTTTATGGAATAAAAGTTATTTTTATTATTCGAGTTATTTATTTTAATTGCTTGAATTGCGTAAATTCTTGAATTTTGCCGTAATTGCACTTTGGTCCCTTAAGTTTCAATTCTTTCGCTTTAGTCCTAACTAGCAAGCCTAGTTAGCATCTAACTATCCGGTTAGAGTAACTAAACCGAAAAGTTCCCTAGTCTTGGCAAAATGACCGTTTTGCCCCTCGTTGGAACTTTTGAACCTTTTGGACCCTAGACTTTATATTTTGATATTCATTTTCTTTTAATCAATTTGGATTATTTTTTTGACCATTGGACAATAATGGTTAGGGGGATTATTATTCATTGGGTAATAGGATCCCAATTGTTTATATTAAAGAGTAAACTTACTTTATTGTACCCTTTGATTACTTAAATATCTTCTTTGGCCTAATAACTATTATCCATTGGATAATAGATGTTAGGGTAAGTTTTATCCATTGGATAATGAGGTTAATCTTCCTAAGTGCCATTAGACCATTTAATTAATTACTTTCCTTAATTTGGGGAAAAGTACTATTACTTTAATCAAAAGTAAATAGTGACCAAAGTACCCTTTAATATTTGTTTAATGGGATTTTTACTACTTTTATACATATATATAAATGTGTATATATGTATTGTACATAGGAGGATTATTATATTGCCTATTGTACCCTAGTATTTAATTAGTTGGTAGGAGTGAATCCTAGCCTTATTCTCCTTGGATTTCAAAGTACCCTTGAAACCTTTGTTTATTGGATTTTCTTTCCATTGTTTGACTTATATATATGCATATATATATACTTGTACCATGCAAGAGAGAGAGAGAGAGAGAGAGAGAGAGAGAGAGAGAACCCGAGAGAGAGAGAGAGAGAGAGAGTAGGGAGAGAGGAAGGAGATTTGATTTGGCCTTGGTTGATTGGTGATGTGTACTTCAAATCCTTGCAATTTACTTCTTCCCATTTCAAATCCTTACACTTTGTACTCCCATATATTCACCTAGCAAACTTCCTAACCCTTGGATGGTGTACAATTCTCATCTTAACCCTCCAATTGGATGCAAGATCTCTCCAAGGTACACCATAGCCTTACAAGCTAGGATTTCTATTGATTTTCCATTGATATTTCCATTTAAATTGGAATTTTCCTAACCCTTGGATTGTGTACCAATTTCATCTCATCCTTCCATTTTGATTCAAGAATCAACCCTAGTACTAACCTAGCCATGCAAGTCTAGGATTTTTCCTTGATTCATGCTTCAAAGTTGGATTTGTTTTGATTTAAAATTGGGGAATGGAGGAGAGAGAGGGGGCCGGCCATTAGAGAGAGAGGGGCACCCCTTGCCTATAAATAGAAGCTCATTCTTCCTTTGAAATTCACACCTCAAAGCAATTGCTCCTCCTTCTCTCTAGAAATTCCAAGTTCTTAGTCTTTTGTTCAAAGTTTCTCCTTGTTTGTGTGAGTTCTTGAGTGAAACCCCCGAGCTACTTCCTAAACCACCCGACGGCTCTTAAAGTAGAGTAGTAGTAGTTAGTTAGGTTGTTTCTAGGAAAAGTTTCCAAAACTTTTCCTTTCGAAGCAAACGGAGCGCCGTTACGCTGCCGAAATCACCCCGACGACCAAAGCCACCGCCTAGAAGAACGGTAGTGAATTCTATCTATTGTAGTTAATCCTAACTACTTTGTAGTCATCTTACTTAGTTTTCAAAAACTTACTTTGGTTTTGTCAAGAAATGGTGATCTTACTTTAAAAAAATCTCTACTTACTTGTTATTGCCTTTGAATGTTGTTTGAAAAGTAAAAATGCATGTCTATGTTGTTTTTGGTAATCAAGTATGCTACATGACTTATATGTTGTTGTTTTACCATTTCGAAGTTGAAATAATGCATGTTGTTTGTAAAAAGTCTCACACGCGGAAGTCTCACATGCAAACGTGACACGAAAACCAAGATAGTAGAAACATGGCACCTAGGGTGTGTTTAAAAAGGTTGTTGTGTTTTCCCGGTTGGAAAATATCTTTGAAACTACGTAATGACTATTTCAAGAGTATTACGTATGTGTGTGTGTGTGCCAATGGGAACCCGATGCGGCGGAACCATTGTGAGGATACTCGAGAATCCGGAACGGCGGAATCGAGGTTGGGTGTGTTTGGCTTGGTATCCGCGTTACGGAACCAATGCTTGTGTGCCAATGGGAACCCGGTGCGGCGGAACCATTGTGAGGATACTCGAGAGCCCGGAACGGCGGAATCGAGGTTGGGTGAGTTAAAAGGTGTTTTTGATAAAGTGTAACAATGAAAAGGTTAACGATGAGTCAAACGCCAACGGTAGTTACAAGCGAACGTCAAACATGTTAGCTTATTATCTTTTATCCCTGCGTGTGTACTTATCATGTGGAAATCGATGTTAGTATGGTAGGATTTACTATTGAGCCCTCGTAGCTCATGGTGTTGCCTTTGTGGTGACCCTGGCATATTATATGGGTGGCGACGCCGATATAATATGTCAGACTTGATAGATGAACAGGGCGACCTATTCACTTTGGAGGCGTATGGAGCCGAGGAACTCGCTAGGCTGGAGGAGCAAGAGGAGCCGTAGTGTAGGACCTCGTAGCTTTCCTTTTGTTATCTTTTGAACTTTAAATGCTCCTATGTGAGCTGTTTTGTAATAATGAGCAGTGACTCAATATTTCTGTAATAATTTTCCTTTATTAACGTACCTAAAATTAGGAGCGTTACAGTGTTTGCCGAAAGAACCAAAAAACTTGCTCGCTTTCCAAACTACGCTTCTAGTCCATGAACCTTGATATTTAGTTTGAATGCAAGTCTGGGTGTTGTTAATCTTTGGTGATCATGTGCTCGCTTACATGGTTCCGGGAGCGATGTCACGCCTTGTTTTTAGTTTGTTCTTTAAACTCTATATCAAGTCTAACCATTTTCATAGCTAAGTTTTTTGGTTTATAGCCTATGCCGTGCGATTTAACTGTGTTTTCGTTGAGAAAAGTTGATTTGTTTAAGTTACGGGTGTTATGAACTTCTGTGTCTTGCCGCCTTTAATTCTTATTCCAAACTCATTTTTCTAGTCTTTTTCACAAGGGTGTTTCTCACATTTCAAAGGAAAACCAAAAGTTGGCCGCCTTAACGCTACAAACCCTTACATCTACAAATCCGAACAAGCTATATTTGAGCTCCCTGTGGATCGACTCGGACTTCCTCACTATACTATGCAAATCTTTAGTTGTAATCCGGTTAATAAATAATTGAATTTGACGGCCGTTTGGTAAATTTCAACGACTACCGAATGGGCGCATCACCGCCCCGTTTTGAACATGGTGGATTTTCCAACTCATTTTCGGGTTTAGGGTCAGGGTCGGGGTTAAAATTTCAAAATCCGACCGAGTTCGGGTAGGATTCAGGGTGGAAGAACCCCGCCCCGACATATATTTATATATATAATTATAGTTTTATGGGGCGGTTCCGGGGACACTTAAAAAAACTCTCCAAATCTTAATCTCATAGTTCCCAATCAAATTTTGATGATTCGAGCCGCTCAATATGTTCAGAACGTGATTTTAAGGGTGCTCGTAAGAAACTGACAAAAAAACTAACCGAGAAGGGCTTGATTTGAGCAGTTTTTTATTGAACCGTTCAATAAAAAACTGTTCGGATGAAGCCTTTTCCAGTCTTTTTTTTTTTTTGTTGATTTCTCGAATGCACCCTGAAAATCATGTTCTGATTACATTGAGTGGCTCGGATCATCAAAATTCGATCGGAAACTTGAGATTTTTTTTTAAGGGTCTTTTTAATTATCATTATACTTAAAATTTAACATTTTTACCCTAATGTTATTATCATTATACTAAAAAACCTTATTCTTATCTTTATATTTTCACCATTATACTAAATTGCCACTTTTGTATAACTATTTTCTTTTATTTTGCTATTAGATTATCAAATTTTTTTAATTTCTAACGGGGCGGGGCGGGTAAATCCATTTCCCTATCGGGACGGGAACGGAGATACCCAAAAAAGACCCGGCTAGGTTCGGATAGAGTTCGGGCCGTGTAATAATTTTCAGATCGGAGTCGGGGTACGAAAACCCACTCCGTTGCCATTCCTACACTCACGTGCTCTTCCATAACTACTTCCCCATGAAGTAAGGGCCTAACCACCCAGCAAACATGGGCCCGACCCCCAAAATATTGGGCCTAACCGCTTTGTCCTGGAATTAATCCTCATTTGAACCAAAGTATATGCATAACTCATCTTTGAAGCATGAACCATAAATTACTGCATGAACAAAACAATGATCGACTGCAACCTGGTTGAATCACAAAATTGTATAAGGGAAAATGATGGCCCAGAACGTGTTTTGATAATTAATATCCGTCAAGGACATGCTAAAAACATTTATTAATGCTGAATTTGTTAATGGGTTTATCAGAATGTACGTAATTTGATGTAGTTGTATTCAAAGCGTGTGAAGGCACGAGGAATTACTAGTTCTTCAATAATTATGATCCATTTTCACTACACAATGGCATTTTGAGGATGCTACACTTAATCATGATGATCTTCCGTTGGTAGTATATTGTTTCCACACCATTGAATATAAAGGAGTCGAAAAGGGTTATTTACAAGCAACTAGGTAAACTTAAAAATCATTGAATATTGCATTACCGCCTTCATCAAGTTCTAGGGAAGAATATACTCAATTGAAAACAGAAATGCCCAAGAATGGAGGTTGAGCCCAACTATGGGTACACCATTTGGTGTACACCAAAAATACACCGACTTGTGTGAGACTCATCTCCCCACATAAATAATGAGAACTGCTCAATCTGTTTAGATTTTTTTTTTTTAAGGAGTCCCTGAAAATAATAAAGGATTAATAAGAGTTGGAGGCATAGGGGTAGGGTGAGGGTAGAGGACGGTGAAAGGAGGAGATAGATCTCCGATCAAACCAACAGAGAAAAAGCTCGAGAGGAGAGGAAAGGAAAGCCCTCTCCTGCTGCTCCATTTATCGAGATATTTTAAATTGTGTTAATTAGATAAACATTGACTTATAAAAAACAGTTCTACATATTTTACAAAGAATTTAGAAATTGCAAAGAATATCATAGGTTTTAAAATTTAAAGTAAAAAAAAAAATCGAACAAAGGTAAAGTAGAAATTTTGAAATTTCCACTTTGAAGAATTGGACTCATTGTCTTTAACTTAAGCTGTCTCCCTAATGAATTCAAGTCTTCATAACAATTAAAATGAAACACGATTAGAGTGCATCCATTTTCTATTATATAAAGCAATAAAGAATTAGAGATGTATTAACTACTCATCCCCTACCCCTTACCTTCCGGGTTGACAATAAACCCCAGTAAACACCCTCTAAACATAAATTAACCAAAAAAATACTCACTACCAACAAAAAAAAATTAATTAAAGATCAGCTGACCTTTGAGATTAAACATTTAATAACTCCTTGCAATTTCCCTAAGCACCAATTTTTTTAATAACTCAAGTATTTGGACCAGTTTATACGCATCTTGACTAATCTTGAGTACCCAATTCCACAACTTAGTTGCTGAGAGAAATTAAAGGTGGGGCAAAATTACGCATTTACACTTACCACGTTTTGAACCTAAAAAAGTAAGAGTGAGCAAACCTTGTTCTTTTTGATATTTTGAATTCTCTCCTGACACACGATTACTAATAAATTTTTTCACCATCATTATATTTATTTATCTTTTTAACTCTCCCTATTCATTACCCAAAATTCAAATACCAAAGGTAAGAAGCCCTTCTCTAACCACTCGGGTTTCTAAACTGCCAACATAAGGTCTCCTATCCGGAAAATACCTTCACAAGCATTTGACCTAAATCAAACCCAAAAACCATTCATTACCACATGATTAATCGTGCTGCTGGAAGGTCTGCACAGACACAGAGAGAGAGAGAGAAGACCGAAATCAATTCTCTTCTCTCCACATTGTGACCTTCTAATTTCCCAACTAGATTGAGAGCAGTTAATAGATTGATACATACATACATACATACTACAAAACAATCGCACCAATGTCAATGTCGAGGTCGAGGCACGCGAAAACTGACTCGGAGTCCAGCCTGGCGCCGTCGTCGCCGCCCCGGTCTCCCCGCCGCCCCGTCTACTACGTCCAGTCGCCGTCCCACGACGGCGAGAAGACCGCCAACTCCTTCCACTCCACCCCGGCCCTCAGCCCAGTTGGATCGCCGGGCCGCCACTCACGCGACTCCTCCTCGACCCGGTTCTCCGGGTCCCTCAAGCCCGGCGGCGGGTCGCGGAAGCAGCCAGACGGGCCGGGCCGGAATGGGAAGGGAGCGGAGAAGGAGTGGATGGATGAGTTCGGAGCGATTGAAGAGGAGGGGCTTCTGGACGACGATGGGGCCCGCGGCGGGATCCCAAGGCGGTGGTACGTCCTGGCCTTTGTTCTTGCGTTCTTTGCTCTGTTTGCTTTCTTTTCGTTGGTGTTGTGGGGGGCTAGTCGGAATCAGAAACCCGTCGTCACTATGAAGGTCAGTTTGCGCGCTCTCTCTCTCTCTCTCTCTCTTCTCTCTCTCTCAATTCATTTTCCATTTGGAAATGGATCCCCTACAATCTGGACAAGATAGTCCATTCATTTGTTGAAATCAATGGTTTGGATTTGTTCAAAAACTCTTCCAAAACAAATCCATATCATTGATTGCAGCAAATTAACAATCTATATATAGACTGTCTCTTCCAATCAACACCTTTTGGACCGGGGAGGATCTGGACCCTTTCTATTTCAATGTATTTTGCCATTGGATAAATTCTATGCCCGTCACAAAATTTTTAGTCTATTAAGGAAAATCTTATAAGGTTTGGATCAATTAAAATGGTTAGACGTGTAATATTTTGAAATTGTTTTCACCAAATTAAAAGATCCCAATAATTTAAAAGTTTTAAAGAAAAGTATTTTGAAGACATTCGATTATTTTGAAGATTTATGGTAGAATCATTTTGATGTGTTGAAGTGAATTGTTGACTTTTTAAAACATTTAAAAAAAAAAAAAAGTGTGTGTGCCCTCGGCTCAGTTTTGGGATCCTGTAGCGCACCCTCGCACTAGAGCAGTCATAGTACGATCATAAGAGGTAGTTTTGACATTATTCGGCTGTAAACACCTTTAAATGTGGGCAAAACTAAGCTGTTTTGTCGCACTACAGCATCCTTGGATTTGGGTCGGATCAGATTGTGAGCTTTGCACAAAATTGTGTACGTATAAATATGCATACACTCTATGTTCTTTTTTTGATCGGCCAAACTATGTGTTACTATATAGTAGTTCAAATGAATCCATATTTGTGATGAGGTAAAGTTAATTGGTTCATTTTGCAGAGTATTACTTTTAATGGCTTCGTGATCCAAGCTGGTAATGATGCATCTGGGGTTGCCACGGAGATGGTGACAATGAACTCCACAGTCAAGTTCGTTTTCCAAAACACTGGTACTTTCTTTGGGGTCCATGTAGCATCCACACCCATGGATATCTTCTATTATGAGCTTTCCTTAGCCTCCGGAAATGTAAGCCCCACTAATGCCATTCTATCTCTTCTAGCTCTTTTTACAATAAGTGTTGTGAGATAACAAGTTGAAATCTGGAAAGTCTACATCTTTATGTAGGAATAGAGAAAGGTAGGTCACGAAATACTCATCAAGAGATTATGTCTCCATGTGACAATGCACTCGTAGGTAGTCAGTCACACAACATTATACTAAAAACTTGAGAAGTATCAAGGCGCTATCAAGGCGGACGAGTGTTGGGGTGGGGTGTCAACTGTCAAGTGACATCGCTGAGTTGACTAAATCTCTTACGATAATAAGTCTAAGTTTCATTGGGTTTTTTCCGCATATTTCCCTTAAAAATGTTCACTTTGCCCTTTGTTACAGCCGAACGTGACTCTAAGTAATTTACCCCATTGTCCAAACGTCCTGACTCTGCACTTGAACGGGAGCCTCGTGAAATTAGGACGACCATTTAGACTCGCAAGAAATGCACATTCCATGTCCATGTGGTTTAATTATCCTGAGTTCCTTCTATTTGCGTTTATATGTGCAGGTAAACAACTTCTACCAATCAAGGAAAAGCCAGAGAACTGTATCAGTAACGCTGCTAGGGAATGATATCCCACTATACGGAGGGGGTTCGGACTTGGGTAGCAAAAACAATACACCCACGGCACCAGTGCCGTTACAGTTGAACTTCACGGTTCAGGCAAGAGCTTATGTGCTGGGGAAACTGGTGAAGCCCAAGTTTAACAAGGTGGTCCAGTGCGCAGTCGTCATGGACCCTAAAAAGATGTATACGGCCATTTCTTTCAACAAGACTTCTTGCACTTACCAGTAAGTTTGAACAAAACACACAATACTGCATTGTTTGAAATACAAAAATCTGTATAATTGGGGGCGAGGGAAAGAACCGAGCTGTTTCCTAATTTGGTGTAATAAAGAGTTTTTTTTTTTTTTTT
>BPLS01030229.1:26155-51155 GCA_019656275.1 Rhododendron kiyosumense | reverse complement strand
TTAGGCGAAGCATGTACATGTCAAGAGCATCTGCAATGTCATATGCAGCTTCACGAACTTGCTTCACCCATACTTTGATGTTCGGATCTCTATCTTCTATGGCATCAGCAACTCTCAGGAAATGTGTCATGCGCTCAAATTCGCCTCTTATGTATTCGATGTCTTCCCGTACTCCGCTCAACAAGTTCAACTTTTCTTGGAGATCGGGTGAGAAGACGGATACGAAAATGAACACAACCTCTGCCATTTTTTTATTTTTATTTTGGTGATTTACGGAGTAGCTTTGGATTGGAAGAGAAAGGGGATGGTGAGGGAAAACTGGGATGTTGTCAGTTTCTTGAGGTGAGTTCTGAATTTGATAGCTATATGGAATATTGTCAAGTGTTATGGGACTGTCTATGACGATAAGTCTTCTGTGCCTTTCTTTTGTTCTGTAGTTTCTCCACCGGACAATGTTGATTCCTTTGTTAATGGTCCCCAATTTCTTTGCACAATGTTGATTCCTTTATTAATGAGAGAAGACAGAGATCAGTGGGAAAATGAGACGGATGGACCCCGCTAGTGGGACATTAAAGCAATGTTGATTCCTTTCTTTGCACACTATAATGTTGATTCCTTTATTATTAATGGTGTTAAAACAAAAGAAAAAGTTAGTGGAAACTAAAGCAAAAGAGAAAGTTAGTGGAAATTAAAGCAAAATAAGGTGCCAGGATATGGAGAATTGGGACAGGACAAGTGATGAAGTTGGAAAGCAATGAGCGAACCTTATTTGTTCCCCCATAAAAAAAACTAGGACTGTATTAAAACTAGAGAAAAATCTACAATACTACAATACACACCCTTTAAAAAGCTGTATCATATATACATATTTTATGATTCATTTATAATATTTTAGCGTATTTCGTAACCTTTGTTTTAGAATTCATAATTTTTCAGCAGTACGATTCGTAACATTTTCATTATGATTCATAACATTTTGGTATATCTCGCAACCTTTTACACAATTCATAACTTTTTGGCAATATGATTCGTAACATTTTCTCTATAATCATAACATTTTGGGGGATGCATATGATACACACCTAAATAAGGGGTGTGTATTATAGTCTTTGCCTAAAACTAGACAGTGGTAGAATAATATGATTTTAATTTTTTTTTGAAAATTACTCTAAGAAACCTGACTACCTTTAATCATTTATCTATCAAACGTGCATTCTCATATAAATTTTCGAGTTCTTTATCAAATTTTCTTTTGCCGATAAACAATAACGTGAATTCTCATAATTCGATTATGAGCCTGTTGTGACAATGATAATGACACCTTACCCAAACGGTCTAGAGGTCTTTTGTGATTGAAGCAGACCATGATACCTTGCTCTGCCCTTATTTTGGATCTTATTCGGGGCTCCAAAAAAGCGATGCAAGTTATTTATTTTACTCAACTAATTAAATTTGAGGAATATCTAGAAAATCACGCAAATCTAATATTGCTTCAGACATGGTTGAGACAAATGCAACTTGATATTTATTTTAAAAAATGAAAAAATGATTTTCATATAATGAATGGCATATATATATATATATATAGATCCCTCATTTTTTTTAAATGAGGGACTCCCAGTCCCGATTGAATTTCGATGATCCGAGCCGCTCAAAGTGATCAGAACGTGATTTTAAGGGTCCTTGCGAAAAATCAGCAAAAAAAATGACCGGGAAGGGCTTCATCCGAGCAGTTTTCATTGAACGGTTCAAAAAAAACTGCTCGGATGAAGCCCTTCCCGGTCATTTTTTTTTGCTGATTTCTCACGGGTACCCTTAAAATCACGTTCTGCACATATTGAGCGGCTCGGATTTTCAAAATTTGATCGGGAAATGAAAGTCCCTCATTTTAAAATAATGAGGGATCCCTCACTTGAAAATTACTCTATATATATATATATATATAATCACTTCATAAATGATTGTATATGATCACTTAATAGCAGTAATCGTTTACAATGTCCTACTAAATCTTACACAAATTATTCTACCCTATAAATTGTGTTAGTTATTTAGGTTGGACCCTCTGTCATTCATACATACTAAAATCAAATGTATTTTGCCTTCAAAAGCCTCCAAACTCCCGATACTCAAATCTCCTTAGTTAAATGTAGGCTTCGTCCCTCTTATGTGGCACTCCTCGCTCTCCCCAATGCCCTTCCGATTTTTGTCTTCTTTTTTCTTCAATTTCTACCCTATAAATTGTGTAAACATAAACACCGATAAGAAACAAAACAATGGAAAATGATATTCATTTTTGCTGAATCGATCTTTAACCGGAAGAGAGAAAATTAATGTATACCAAAACCCACGGGGCGGTTCTACAGACAACCAATTAAACACCTAAAAAAAAATACTCCAAATCTCAATCTCATTGTTTCCAATCAAATTTTATGATCCGAACCGTTCAATGTGTACAGAATGTGATTTTATGGGTGCCCATGAGAAATTAGCAAAAAATACGACCGGAAAGTGTTTGTTTTGAACAGTTTTAATTGAACCATTTATCAAATCTAAGCTAAAAACTGCTCAGATCAATCCCTTTATGGTCTTTTTTTTTGCCTGATTTCACGCAAGTATCCTGAAAATCACATTCTGATCACATTGAGCGGCTCGGATCATTAAAATTTGATCAGAAACTATGAGGTATTTTTTTAGGTGTCTAATTAGTTGTTTCCGGAATAGACCTGATATATATGTGTGTGCGCATGCGTGCGGCGTGCCATCTCGAGATTTTTCATCATAGATGGTCCCATACACTCCTCACAATATGCCATATATACAGCTTTCAAAGACTCTTGGATAGCCTGGCAACCACAAGAAGTGGACGGGCCCAAATGTTTTTGTAAGCCCAATTTGGCCAATTCCTAAACTCTTACCCGTAAAAGGAAAAAAAATACAGTGGAATTTTACACCGAAAACAAAGCCAGTCGGCTTCTCTCATCCCAAATTTCGTCTCCTGCTTGTGGGTTGTGACCTTAATCCTCAAATTCCAAATCAAAGCAAACCCCCAAAATACTTTTAGCACTTGAAGACGTAAAAATGTGAAACATGTAAGAATTGGTTTTTGCGGCAAGGAACAAATCTACCATTTAAATTTAATATTTTGATTCGGTATCGCCTTGTCAGATTGCTTTCTTACCTCTCGGAATCCTCTTTTCATTCCAGGTATGGCTATGGGCATTAGTTATTGTAATGTCTAGTAATTTTTGTGACCTCGACATATAAGTATTTGCAAGTTTTATATTTGAGATGATTTGTATCTTTTGAAAATATAGCATTTCTAAATGTGAAGGGCTCCAAATTGATTGATCGCCTAGGGCCCCAGAAAACTCAGGGCCGGACCTGTCTAAAGATGACAAGAGAAGGAAATATCGATTGTTCACAAGTTGATACAACTTCCACAAGTGCAGAGAATAAAGTCTGGGTTGGTCATGGGTATATTTCGATATGCACTACGTATGACAGTGCCCATTTTCTCTCTTATCTATTTTCTTTCCTGTCTAGATTCAGGCAGCGGCTTTCTGTTTGCCATCTTATCTAGTTTCTTTCCCGTCCAGTTTTCGAATTTTGTGCTCAAGTGCTCGATGATTAGATTTTTCTGTTTTAATTGAATTAGTTTGTTGATGAGGTTTTGTAGACACCCTATTCTGGACTATCCGAATCGGCACGTTTGCGGTCTTTAGTTACCCCAATGATGATTAAACGGTTGAAAACTTTCCGAGGTCGATGGAAGGTCGTGAGCTTTGAGTGTTGGACCCTCCTCTGTCAAACTATTTCGAACCCGTTTCAAACCCTTCAAATCCAGAGCCAAATAAGCCTCAGCAAAGCCATACTTTGCTTACGCCACCTCCTTCTTGGCGTGCGCCAGGAATTTGCCACGTGTCGGACATCGACCGTTGACTGAGTTTGACCTGGCGCACGGTAGCTCGTAGGTGGCGTACGGAGGGTCAAGGCCGGTCAAATCACCGCTTTTCTGTCACGTGCTCGAGACTTTGCAACCACCCCAGTACACTGCAGAGCCCCCTGATCATTACTCTCTGCAGGGCCGTCCCCTTCTCTCTCCTACACACCCCACCAAGCTAGTCCCATGCATTTAATGCATGGGAGCTCCCTTCCTAACCTAACCAAACCCCTAACCTCAGCTGACTGCCCTGAGCCCAGCCTCTCTCCTCTATAAATACCAACCCTTGCATTCATTTGCAAGGGTTAACCACATTAACTCTCCAAGTCCATTTCCTCTCTTTCTCTCCTTGCTCTTATTCTCCCATTAAAAGAGTAAAGAGACAGATCCATACACCCCCCCTCCACTGATCAATCACCATACACCCTCCATCTTCAACCTCCAAGGCTCACTACCATCCTTCCTTCCTCTAGCACCAAAGGTATACCACCTTTGTGCTGCTTTCTGTTTCCAGCCCCTGAGGGGAACCAGAAGGGTTCTGGCTAGTAACTGATACTAGTCCAGACCCCTCTCTGGTAAAATAAACCAGTCGTAGGGGCATTTCCATGGCGCACGCCACCTTATCTTGGCCGCACGCCACCTTTGGCTGTACGTGCACAGTTGGCGTGGGGATCATGAAGAGTCCATTTTATTGCTCATTCCCTTTATGTCATCAACAAATAGCATGTTAATAACCAGTTTACTGCTTTGGTACAGTAGAGTCATTTAAGCATAGCTTTTAATACCTGTGTCCTTTTGTTTTATAGGGCCTCTGAGGTACTTCTGGTCATGTTCCAGAGCCCAGATGATGTAAAGCCAGCCCCTGGCTAGCGTGCAAACCTGGCGAACGGCCCCCATGGTGTGGCGTACGGCATGTTTGATACAAGCTAGGGCTTGGCCCTTACATCACAGTTCCATTTTGGCCTCTTACTCTTCCCCACTCTGTTTATGGGGTTTGCTGTGTTATTTTCGTGGTTCCTAGCCATTTCTTGTGTCTATCTGCCTGTAATATGTACTTGAACTATATCCTGAACTGCGTGGTTTGTCCTGGGTGTGCACTGGTCCATTCCAGAGCCCAGAGGGTTGAGAGTAGGAGCTGTAAGAAATCAATAAGGTAGTGTACGCCAGCCTTAGGGTGGCGTGCGCAGGGTCTGTTGGCGTGCAGTGGTTCTGCCATGGCGTGCCAGCATGTCGCCTGCCCACGCATCCGAAGAGCAGCGTACATCATCTCGTTGAACTCTTTACAGCGCTTGTTCTCAATCTATGTTCTTACATTTAATTCAATTCAAGCAAGCAAACCATCATCCATAGACATTTTGTCATTTAAACTGCAAGCTGTTACAGTATTAATCCCCATTAACTGTTCCCCCGCCCTAATTGGCTAAAAATGATCAAATGAGAGAAAAATGCAAACGTTTTATAAAATGCCCGAGTAGAGACCGATCTCCGGATTGGGCGAGAGGGGGTGCCATAAAACTCTTCCCCTCTCGTAACCTGGCTTCCGAACCTCAGATATCAAAGGTGACGACGGACCAGTCTACGCCTTTCCCAAATCAAATCAAACCCTTTTTCAAATCAAAAGCAAAACGTAGCAAGCGTTCTCGAGTTCGGTTCCTTGGGTGCCTCACCGCTAAAACCCGAGTGGCAACTCTGAATCGAAGCGTTTCACCGCGCCGTTTTCCAAAGAGGGCCGCAAACCAAAATCGGGTGATTTTTTGGGGCGTGTGCCCACAGTAGCGACTCTGCTGGGGAAAGATGCATTGATTGGTATTTGGCGATTAGTACATGAAAGAACAATTTTCAAAAGCTTGTCAAAAATAGTATGCTCCGCGCTGCTGAAGAACGGAATGGTAACGTAACAGGATCTCAGCATCCGACTAATCCGAACTGGGGCTTTTACTATTGTTCACTTATGTAGTTTTCTCCAAGTATTGATTAATGAAAGTGAGCCCAGCTCAAAAGGCATTTTCAAAACCTTGCGTTTCTCTCTCATTCTAAATCATTCTTCGGCACCTTTCCATTTGCATCGATGTTGGATAAGCCCCGTTGAGGCGTTTTGGGTAACCGGCGCAGTTTACTGGAGCCCGGGGTCCTCGAATGCCCAACAACCTTGGACGATGATGAGTCGTAATACCGTTCGACCATCGCTTTGCTGGACGCATTGCAATGGGAGGTATACCGCGGCTTTAGTCAGAGGAACCCCTTTAAGCCAAAACCGGCCTCTACATGCGTACAAAGCACTAGAACCTTTCAACCTAAGACAGGAACCTGCAGGGTAGAATTACTTGCATCTAACCCCCATAAACTGTCTATGTGTTACTGCTTTCCTTATCGCATGCCTGTACATACATACATTTCCGTTTTGCGTAGGAGCATGCTAGGGCGGCTTTTAGGTCTGTCTTGAGTTCGTCTCGTGACTGTTAGGACCCTGCCAGGGACCGATGAAGAGTCGCGCATCTCGATGTTGCGCGTTATCAATTTCCAAAATCCTTGGGTCAGCGAGACTTTAGGAAATCAGGACTGTTTAAGTCTTTTGTCTAAACCTGGTCGACGTTTCAAACAAAAAACTAGGAACAACGAAGAGAATGTTGTGATACCCACACCATCCCGGTTAAAGTGCTAATCACTTACACCATCAAGGCTCCGGCAGAGTGCTGCTTACGCCACCTTGGTTATGGTATCATGCCATCTGCACCAAGTTGTTCCGACCTCCAAAAGTTGAAACTTCGAGAAAGGAGCAATCAAAAGACTTAAATTGTCTTGACATCCTTTAGTGTCCATCGATTCAAAACAAGGATACACCATCAAAAAGAAATCCGAGGATTCTATGGCAGCGTCCTAAACAGCACAAGTTGGACTCCATTTAGTGATAGAGTCTAGGAGGACACCGACGACGTTGGCATACCCCATTTCTTTCTTTTCTTTCAAAATAAACTGTTGCAGGCTGTTATTGAGCCCCTCTAATTTTGCTGTTTAGTTGAACCATGGGGAGCTTCGAAGTCAAGAGCCAAACCTGCTTGGGAGCGTCCGTTGGGTCTGTTTGTGGGTCTGTTTAGGGGTTTGCTTTTCTGCTCGTCACAATGGAAGCTCAGCTCTGCACTCTGTCAAGGGAGGATTCGCCGCCGACCACTCCGCACGAATCTCCTCCGTCCTCTCCATCTCCACCCGCAACTCCAAAACCGGTCAAAACCGAAATTCTAGACATGGCAGATGTTCCGCCACCGAATCTTACCACCATCCTAGCCGACCTCCAGCATAACTTAGCCATCATGCAGCAAAGGGCTGACCAGGCCGATACTGCTATGACCAATCTGCAAGCTCTCATCAACGAGAGGCTGCCAGCCGCAAGGATAGAGGGTGAAAGGCAAGAGCGTGAAAACCCAGCTGGGGAGGACATTCCGGCCTAACAGCCTGCTGTGAATCCCGAAATGGCTGCTCTCATCGCCAAGATGGCCAAGCTAGAAGAGTCAGTTGCCAAGTCAGAAAGAATCAGCGCCGGAGGGTTAGACATGGACCGTCTCTGCCCCTTTCCAAATGCATGGCTCCCAGAAAGATTCAAAATGCCCGACTTTGCAAAGTTCAACGGGACGGGCGACCCGAAAACACACCTGCTAGCTTACCACGGTGCAATGAAGCTGCACGGGGTCGAAGAGGAGGCAATGGCCCAGTTGTTCCCTCAGACTTTGGCCGGCCCAGCTTTTCAGTGGTTTCTGTCTCTCGATGTCTCCAAGCGCAGGACGTGGGAGGACATAGGCGCGGCCTTTTTCACTCAGTATAGCTACAACTCCCAACTCAAAATGACCACCCGAGAGTTGGAGTCTACCAAAATGACTGCTAAGGAGTCTTTTGCGGAATTTATCAAGCGTTGGCGGACTAAGGCTGCTGTCATGACCGATCGGCCGAGTGAGAAGGACCAAATTCGTATCATCTCCCGTAATCTGCTGCCCGACTTTGCTAAAAATCTGGTGTTAGTCCAAGGGGCCGATTGGGATACCTTCTTTGAATCCGGCCTTGCCATTGAGGAGGCTCTCCAAACTGGGGTTCTGCCGCGCAGCGACCCTCCATCTTCTTCCTCAGGATCGAAAGCCAAAACTCGTGCCTACATAGGGAACAGTGCTGCTTTGTTCGGTAATAACAGCTACGCCAATGCCACATCTGCCGGGAGCAGCACTACTCAGGACTCCAACCACATCGCCGATGTCAATCAGGTCCAAGCCCCTCCAAAGCCCCGAAACCGTAACCAACCCCGGAACTTCACCAAGTTTGAAGCCCCACTCTCCCAAGTGCTGGAAAGGTTGACCAAATCCGGTCACCTCAAACCGCTGGATCCAACTCCGCTACCCCAAAATCTATCCCCTAGCCACAACTCGAACGCTTTCTGTGCCTATCACCAGATGCCTGGTCATTACACCGACTCTTGCTATCGCCTCCGTCATGCGATACAAGACTTGGTAGATAGCGGAACCATTCCTACCCCTCCTAAGCCCAATGTCATTACCAACTCCATGCCGCAGCACAACGGTCACCCTCAAATCAACCAAATCAACCTTGCCTCCACTATAATCCAACCTAGCTCCACCATATTCAACCCCACTGACCATATAACCCCAACCTTCCATCCCAAACCTGTTGTGGCTTTCTCGGAGGATGTCAGTATCAATATGCTAGCCATCGGGTGGAACTTAGAAGACAAGGCAAGAGAGTGGGAAGAGATAGCTCACGACTGGGATAAGCAGTATCACTTGGGTTTCCCTCAGGATCCCGTGGTCAACCAAGAGCAATTAGACCAGTGGGAGGAGGAGTGGATTGCAGCACGAGCCGACCCGTTAGATGGCCTATCGCTGTTCATGCTTTTCCATCAACCAGAGCCGGTCTTGCCCGAAGAGGAAGACAAGGAATACGTGTGGGATGTAGAGCCCGATGTTGTACAACCCGTCGAATTCCAAGGCATGGGGGAAGTCAACACTAGCAACGACATAGACGAGCAGTACTTGGACTTTTACGTCGAAAATGAGAGTGCTTCCGATGAGCCCCGCCGGCTGGGAGCCTTTCTACCTTTGATTGACGCACTTTCGGATGCCGTGCATGAATATGACCTTGTGGTGGGGCCAACCTTCAACATCATCCCTTTGGATCAGCCGCGTCCCTTGGTAGCTCCGAGTGAGGACTGCTCAATCATGGCCCTCAACGCGCCGCCCGATGATCTGTGGAATGTTGATGAGATCGTCGACCTGAACGTGAACCCCCTCCTAGATGACTTGTGGAAGGATGACAAGGTGGTCGACATGCAAGTGGGAGAAGAGATCTGGACTGTCAACACCGCTTTGGTGGACAGGGGCTTTTGGGATGTACCGTTCGTCACTAATCCGGGGACACCTTTTGAGGAAGCTGCTGCACAGGATCCGGCTTTTTGGGAAGGACAAGTCGAGCGATTTGGAATGGGTAACGGCTTCGGACCAGGTTGCATCGATCGACAAGGGGAAAGGCAAGCTAGAGGAAGTGCCTGCTGATTTCTGGGATTTTGTGGACACGTCGCCTTGGTGGGAGGTTGCTAATGTCACTAGGAGCGGTCGAGTCTTCCAACCGCCCAATCTTTCGGGTGGGAGTTCGTCCAATCCCGGCAATGATCAAAGACTCACCGTTCCCTCTGCTCAAAAGAACGCTCCGGCCATTCCTAGCGGGGTACCTGAAGAGGACGCTATTCTGAAACAACTAGAAAGGATCCCTGCCGCCGTCTCTGTCTGGGGTCTGATATCGTCATCAAAGGAGCATCGAGAAAGGCTATCTTCAGCACTAGCCCGTCTTACTGTGCCAACTGACATTACCCCCGAGGCCATGGTTGCCTTAGTCTTACCGTTGCTTTCCAAGCATTCCGTCACTTTCACCGAAAAGGACCTACCTGTCGACGGAACAGCTCACAATCGCCCGCTGCACATCACTATCAAGTGCAAGGGACATTGGGTGCCGACTGTGCTAATCAACAATGGATCCGCGATCAACGTTTGCCTGATGAGGGTTGCTTACCGTTTGGGGCTCACCAAGGCTGATCTCACCCCTTCCAATCTAGCAGTCAAGGCTTACGACAACACGCGCCGCGTAGTTGAAGGAACTCTAATGCTAAAACTTGATGCCGAGGTCTTTGAAATGGACGTAGAGTTCCATGTGGTTGACATCCCCGCCACTTTCAACTTGCTATTGGGAAGGCCGTGGCTGCATAGAGCGGACATCATGGCTGTGCCGTCGACTCTCCATCAGAAGGTCATGCTGGGGCTTCCTACCGGGACACTAACCATCTGCGGAGACTCTGGGATCCGCCCACTCAAGGACGATGGGACCCCTGTTCTGGGAATCATGCACGGGGAGGAAGACTCGGACTTTGGAGGGTTTGCTTTTGACACCTCCGACTCAGTCCTAGCTATTGTCATGGATGACGACTTCATAATCAGCTCTGCTGCCCTTGAAATCATGAGGAAGATGTCGTTCATGCCTGGCTTAGGGCTCGGGATCAACCAGCAAGGGATCGCTGAGTTCCCTGTCTTTCCCTTTACCGAAGGCCGTTTTGGCCTGGGATACACTCCCCCTACCAAAAAGGTCAAACTAGGGAAAGATACGGGAAAACCTCTGTAACAACCCTGATTTTCGGTCAATAAAAATTTCGTTAAATATTTGAATTTTATTTGAATTTCCTTAGTTTCCTTGTAGTTTGTCATAATTACATTTTTGCCCCTTGAAAAATTATTTCTTGACGCTTTAGTCCGCTTAGTAAGCCTAACTAGTTTTTAACCATCCGGTTGGAGAAACTAAGCTAGGAAGCTATCTAGTTACTTTTCCCTAACCGCAAAATGACCGTTTTGCCCCTCGTGAACCCTTTGAACTTTTTGAACCATAGACTAAGAATTTAATATTCTTTTTCATTTAATTATTTTGGTTTTAATCTTTGTCCATTGGACAATAAATGTTAGGAAAACTATTGTCCATTGGATAATAGAACCCTATTTGTTTATATTAAATGTCTACTTGATTAAAGTACTATGAATAGTAAAAAGTAACTTTTTGATTACTTTAAAGTACCTTTTTGGATTATTTTAATGTTTAATCTTCCTAGCAATTATTATCCATTGGATAATAAAAGTTAGGGTGGTTATTATCCATTGGGTAAAGGTTAAATCTTTCACAAAGTACATGGAGTTATTAATTTAATCTTTCTTTTTAATTCCTATGTGCCAAAGTACCAATTATTTTAATTTAAAAGTTACCTAATTACTATTGTCCATTGGACAATAGAAGTTAGGGGATTTATTACCCAATGGATAAAAGGGTTAGTCTTTCACCAAGTACAAGGATTTTAATAAACTAATCTTTTTCAAAAATCCCATGGGATGATATACAATATTTTATTGGAGGATTTTAATACCTAAGATTTCTTAGGTACTCTTTTATTATTCTTTATTGGGGTTTTGATCTTCTTAGATATATAAGTACTTATGTATATATGAAGTTAGTACTTGATTGATTATCTATTGGGCTAAGTACCATGTGCTCAATTTATGGTTTAAAAGAGAATCCTAGCCTTTAAGGGCTATTTTGATCTTAAGTACAAAAAGTAATTAGATTTTATTGTTACTTGCTATATATATACATATATATGTACCATGAGAGAGCAAGAGAGGAGAGAGGGAGAGAGAGAACCGTGAGAGAGAGAGAGGGAGAGAGGGCCGGTTGGGAGAGGAGAGAGGGAGAGAGATTTGATTGGTACTTACCTTTGATCTTCCATTGTACATCCAATCTTGGAGATTTTTCTCTTCCAAAGCAAATCTTAACTCCATGGTACTCTTGTATACACCTTGCAATGGTTTGAACCCTTGGATCTTGTACCAATCTCTTTCTTGCCCACCAAGGATCAATCCTAGCCATCCAATTGATCCAAGATCAAATCTTGGTACAAACATAGCCATGCAAACCTAGGATTTTCCCTTGATTTGTGCTTAAAAGTTGGATTTGATTTGATGTACTTCTTTGAACACCTTGTAACTTCTTGACCCTTTGATCATGTACCATTCTCATCTCAACCCTCCATTTGATTCAAGAATCTCACCAAAGTACCCAATAGCCATGCAACCCTAGGATTTTTGCATTGATCTTCCATCAAAGCTGGAATTGATTTGATTTAAAAATTGGGGAAAGAAGAGAGAGAGAGAGGGGCCGGCCATAATGGGAGAAGGGGAGCCCTTTGCCTATAAATAGAAGGCCATTCCAAGCCTTTCAAAGCACACCTCAAAGCATTTGCTCTTCCTTTTCTCTAGAAACCATTTTCTGTTTTTCTGGGCAGCCACTGTCCCGTCGGAAATCCTCCATTTTCTCCTGCCTAGAGTAGTTTTTAGGATCAACTTCCTTCTGGAAAGTTGTAGAGCGCTTCGAAACCTTGAAGTTAGGCTCAAGAATCACCTCAATCGGTTAAGAAATAACAAAGATATTGTCATCTGAAATTCAGTGAAAATTCTGGATTTTCATTTCCAGACAGCTCACTGTCCCTTCCTTCGTCCCCATTTTTCTCCTACTCAAGTTCGTTTCTAGGATTAACTTTCTTCACGAGAGTTGTAGAGGGTTTCGAGATCTTTGTTCTCAACCCAAGAACGACTCTATTCGGCCAAAGATTGACAGAGTTACTGCCGTCCGAAGTTCGGTCCAGATTCGGGAGAAATTCCACCTAGCTTTTCGGCCCCGACTAGTTTCGGATCAAGGTAGTTTAATCTTACCCTTCTAACTCTAGTATCGTTTCCAAAACATATGCTCTTTTAAACTTTCCAAAAAGAAAGAAGATTGAATTTCAAAGAAAGATGAATTCACATTTGAACGTAAGTATTTGTATTTTGATCTTTAAAGATGAATTGCTTGTATTACTTGTGACGTTATGCTTTAAGCATTGATTCAAGCATGCTAAATATAGAGTTGGATGATCTTGTTGGATTACGATGAATGATGTTTACTTTTGTCCTACCACGGAGTCTTTGCATGTAACGAGACACGAGAATCGAGAAAGTAGAAACATGACACCTAGGGTGTGGATAATGATGAGATGTGTTTTGAAACCATGATGTGGCCGGACTTGGTAGCCCATCGTGTGGATTGTGAAAACCGCAACGTGGCCGGACTTGGTAGCCCGTTGTGTGAATGAAAACTCGTGATGTGGCCGGACTTGGTAGCCCATCACATGGGTTGTGAAAACCACAATGTGACCGGACTTGGTAGCCCTTTGTGAAGATTGCCAATAGGGCCGGACGTGGTAGCCTTGTTGGTAATATGGCTTGGTTATCCGTGGAGAGGAGCCAATGCAAGTTTTGTGTGCCAATGGGAACCCGGTGCGGCGGAACCATTGTGAGGATACTCGGGAACCCGGAACGGCGGAACCGAGGTTGGGTGTGTATGGCTTGGTTATCCGCGGTACGGAGCCAATGCAAATGATTTTGGAAAGATGGTTTTGTAAATGGAAAATGATTGACACGGTCTACGACGAGTCGCGTAGGAGAAACACGGGAAAACTTGGACACCAACGAGAATGTGGTTGTGCTATCGTTATTAGTTTGATTTCTATGATCGTCTGTTTATAAGTTATGGGTTAGCGGGTATGGGATTACTCTACTGAGCGTTGTAGCTCACGGTGTTGCCTTGTGGTGACCCTGGCATATTATATTGGTGGAGACGCCGGTATAATGTGTCAGACCTCTTAGATGAACAGGGCGAGATGGATACCTTGGAGGCCTTCGGAGCTGAGGAGCTTGCCAAGAGGGTGAAGCCAGTGGAGCAGTAGTTAGGAGCCTAGTTTCTCCTTTGTTGTATAACTGTAGCTCTTTGAAGTATTTATAATGTAATAAACTCTCTTTATTATGTAATAAATGCTTCATTAACGTACCCTAATTTTGGGGGCGTTACAACCTCGGACCCTTTACGGTAACCCCGACAGCTATTTCATCCGCGAGGGAGGAGGCGTTGCTTATTTGGGGCAGGCTGAACCATTTTGGGATCAAGTGACTAGGACTTGGCTACCGGGTTTTGAGATCTTCGCCGCCGACACTTGGTCTGATGACGAAGAGGAAATAGCAAAAGAGGAGCTAGCTGCAAAGGAATTCAAGAGGCAGTTGGTCACAATCAAGGAAAGGGCTGACTGGTTGGTTGCTTTTGATCAGGGGGATTTAGAGGAGCTGTTCTCCCAAGTAGGTTTGGTTGGCAAGGAAGATGAGGTTGAGGTGCTGATGCTTGGGCCCGACTCTCCAGATCTTCTCAACGATCCAACCTCCCTCATCGTCGAAGCAAAGGGTAGTCTTAATAACTGCATTTTCACTCCCCGTCTAACATGCATTGACGATGTATCTGAATCTGACACAGAGTCTGTCGAGTCTAAGTCTAGCTCAGAGTCGGAGTTTGTGCCTCTCGGCCCTCCACTTCATAACTTTTACTTTGAGTTTGAGTCGACTGTACTTGGCAACCCCTCTGGGTTTTATGAAATGCATGATCCTGCTTCCGACTACTTTGCTGATTTCTATATAAACTGTGTCGACCCCGACGATGAAGGAATCGACTTTGACGGGAACATCCCGATCGAGTTGCGTTCCCTCATCGAAAGGGAAGACGAAAGGCATGCTCAGCCTCTAAAAGACGAAGTAATTTTAATAAATCTGAAAGATGAGTGTGATCCCCGCATGATGCAAATTGGTTCCACCTTGTCTCCGGCAAACCATGCAGCCACAATCAAAACTCTCAAGGATTACGCCGAGGTTTTTGCCTGGTCTCACGCAGATATGCCTGGAATCGATCCCGAAATTGTCCAGCACAGAATTCCTTTGCTACCAGGGGCTGTTCCTGTCAAATAGAAGCTTTGCAGAATGAGGCCAGATTGGGTTCAGAAGATCAAGGAAGAGGTCACCACGCAGATTGACGCAGGATTTCTGAGGGTGGCTGAATATCCCCAATGGATTGCTAACATTGTACCCGTGCCTAAGAAGGACGGAAGGATTCGGGTCTGTGTCGACTTCAGGGACTTGAACAAAGCAAGCCCCAAAGACAGTTTTCCCTTGCCTCCCATTGATGTGCTTGTGGACAACACGACGGGGCATGCTTTGCTTTCATTCGTCGATGGGTTCGCAGGATACAATCAGATTTTCATGGCTCCAGAGGACCAAGAGAAAACAACGTTCATCACTGAATGGGAAACTTACTGCTATGTCAAGATGCCGTTTGGTTTGAAGAACGCCGGTCCCTCTTTTCAAAGGGCCCAGACGACCTTGCTTCATGATTTCATCCACAAAACAGTCGAGGTATACGTCGATGACATAATTGTGAAGGCCAAGGAGGAGGACGACTACATTCCCTCACTCAGGCAGTTTCTCGAAAGGCTTCGCAAGTACAATGTGCGCCTCAACCCGTAGAAGTGTACATTTGGGGTCACAGCAGGCAAGATGTTGGGGTTTCTGATCACCCGGAGAGGAATTGAGGTGAATCCGTCCAAGATCAAGGCAATTCTCGAAATGGAGCCGCTGCAGACTGAAAAGGGAGTTTGAAGTTTTCTGGGAAAGGTGCAGTTTATCAGTAGGTTCATCGCCAAGCTGACTCTAACTTGCGAGCCACTGTTTCGTTTGCTCAAGAGGGACGTCCTGTTCGAATGGACAGAAAAGTGCCAAGCTGCTTTCGAGTCAATTAAAGCATACCTGCAGAATCCGCCAGTGCTGATGCCGCTAACTCCGGGTCGACCGTTAATTTTATACTTGTTTGTGACTCCGACAGCTATGGGTTGTTTGCTGGCACAGGAAGGGGAAAACAGAGCCGAAAGAGCCATCTACTATCTGAGCAAGAAGATGTCTGAAAGCGAGGAGCGGTACACCTCTCTGGAGAAGACGTGTTGGGCACTAGTTTGGGTCACCAAAAGGCTCAGACACTACATGCTAGCCTATTCGGTGAAGTTGATTTCTCGGATGGATCATATCAAGTATCTGTTCGAGAAGCCAGCGCTCACCCATAAGCTAGCACGTTGGTTGCTTCTGCTGGCTGAATTCGATCTCCAATATGTTACAAGGAAGTCAGTGAAAGGCCGTGCTGTGGCGGAATTCCTGGCTGATTATCCGGTGGAAGGGCCCGAAGATGTGGATTTCACTTTCCCGGACGAGGATGTGCTAACTGTGGTCGAGGAAGTATGGACGCTTTATTTCGATGGGGCTGCCAACCAGAAGGGATTTGGAATCGGGGTGTTGCTAATCACGCCCGCTGGTGCTCATATTCCGCTCGCTTTCAAACTGAATTTCGATGTTACTAACAATCAAGCCGAGTATGAGGCCTGCATCGTAGGGATGGAAGCAGCAATTGCACTGGGAGTCAAGAAGCTCGAAGTTATCGGAGACTCAAATGTGGTGGTTTCCCAAGCTAACGGAGAGTGGAAGGTCCGTGAGGAAAAGCTGAAGCCTTATCATCAAGACTTGGAGGAACTGATTCCTCGCTTCAATAAGGTGACTTTCACCCATGTCCCGCACTTGAGGAATCAGTTCGCCGACGCCTTGGCGACTTTGGCTTCAATGATCGAACTTCCAATAGGGGTCAAGATGCGACCAATTGTGATTGAACAGAGGGACCTGCCCGCTTATGAATACGTCAACGCCATTGATGATGTCGATGATGGCCTACCCTGGTACCATGACATCTGGAACTTTGTGGAGCACGGAGAATTTCCCGTTGGGGCTACTAAGAAAGATCGAATCGCTTTGCAACGTTTGGCCGCTCAGTACATCATCTGTGGGGGAAAGTTGTATCGAAGGTCTCACTGCGGGATGCACAACTGTGTGTGAATGGCACCGAAGCAACAAGGATAATGGAGGAGATTCACGAAGGAGTCTGCGGTCCTCACATGAGCGGCATCATGCTCGCAAGGAAAATCCTCAAGCAGGGTTATTATTGGTCCACAATGGAATCGCAGTGCATTGACTGCGTGCGGCGCTGTTACAAGTGTCAGATTCACGCGAACTTGCAGCATGTTCCTCCATCCGAACTGTACGGCATGACCTCGCCTTGGCCCTTCTCAGTATGGGGAATCGACGTCATCGGGATGATCAGGCCCTCTGCTTCGAACGGCCACAAGTTCATATTGGTAGCCATCGACTACTTCACCAAGTGGGTTGAGGCAGAATCTTACAAGACTCTGACAACCGTTCAAGTCGCACAGTTTATTCGAAAGAACATCATCTACCGGTACGGTGTGCCTCAGGCTTTCGCTTCAGATAATGGGAGTCACTTCAAGGGTAGGGTCTTGGAGCTTTTCGAAGAATTCAAGATCAAAATCCATCACTCCACGACCTATCGTCCGCAAACAAACGGAGCAGTCGAAGCAGCGAATAAGAATGTCAAGATGATCATCAAGAAGACTGCTGAGTCTGCAAGGGATTGGCACGAGTTGTTACCATTGGCCCTCTGGGGGTACCGTACTTCGATCCGCACTTCCACAGGCGCAGCTCCGTTTTCCTTGGTTTATGGAATGGAGGCGGTTCTCCCTGTTGAGCTCGAAATCCCGTCTCTGAGGATCATGGCTGAAAGTGGTCTCGAGGAAGCTGAGTGGCTGAGTGGCAGATTCGTCGAGCTGATGTTGTTTGACGAGAGAAGGCTCCGGGCACTGTATCACATCCAAGGGTATCAGCGTCGAATTGCCCGTGCATTCAACAAGAAAGTCAAGTCGAGAGGGTTGGTCGAAGGCGACATGGTTACAAGGGAGATCCGGGCTCCAGTGTTCGATCCCCGTGGGAAGTTTAGGCCGAAGCGCTCCGGGCCGTACATCATCAAGACCATCCTATCCGGGGGTGCTGCTAGGCTCATCGACCTCGACGGCAACGAATTCAGTACCTTGGTCAACTTGGATCAGCTCAAGCGTTACTATCCCTGAGAGATGCTCGTTGGATCGAAAACCACAAGGGTGGGCGATTCCAAGCAAAAGTTAGAGCAGCCTCCTAGACCGAAAACCCAAGGGGGCTGTCTAGGCAAAAATAAATAGGCAAAATCAAGAGCTCGCTAGACCGAAAACCTGTTAAGGCGGTTCTAGGCAAAAGTTAGGGCGTAAAAGGAGAGGTAAAATACACGAGCAAACCTTTGCCTGAACTACGTTCTCACCTGATTCCCTGCCAAGGGATACGTAGGCAGTCTCTCAATGAGACCCGGTCATATCCTATCAAGCTGATCCATGGTCTGACATTTTGGGTTTCTTTACCAAGGCCGAGATAGTTCAAAGTTCAAAAGGGGAAAGCCCTTCATCTTTCAACTTTATTTTGCAAAATTACTACGTCTAATACACAAGCTGAGCATAAAAGCCTTAAAAGAAACGAAGCATGAAAAACAGAACAAAATGTTTGAGAAGCCTAACGGCTCACAGTTTATTCTAAATATAGCAAAGTGGTTTGGAGTCAGCCAATATTTGCTCTTGCGTGCACATCTGCTCTCAGCCACCGTCTATAGCGATTCTTTAGTCGAGAATCGAAATCTGGCATCTCCGCCTGGAGAATCCTCAGGCCCCAGCGCCTCTGATAACCGCCCAGCGTTTGCACATTGAAATTGGGAAGACGGAAACCCCCGACGCTGATTTGGGTATTTTCTTGTGAAGCGCCCAGTTGGCGAAGGATCCGCCCGGGGATATAGAACGTGAAGCTGGTCAACCCCGCGATGACCATCCTGTCAAAGCCGTCGGAATAGATGGTCCAGCCAAGGACACCTCCATGCAATTTCATCGGGCTGCATCTCCTGCATGAATTCATACCAGCCCTCTACGTCCAAGTCAGGATACCGCATCTCCCTTTGATGAACCCGTTTTGGGAACAAATTCCAGCCCGCCGCCGGTGGATGCAACAAATTCAGCTTGTCCGATAGCCACAGCTGCATGAGTGACAAAACAAGTAAGAAGTCAGATAAAGCCTGAGCGAAAAGACAAGTAAGAAGCTAGGAAGCAGCCTAAGCCGAGTGTCGAGGTAAAACGAGAATGTGCGAGAAACCGGAAAAATGTAAGCTGAGTGAGTTTACCTGAAGCAAGAGCGGGCTCCCGCTGAACACAACCGACTGGCCTGTGCTCACCAAATCCAAACCCAAAAGTGTCTCCGCCAGGACCAAAGGGAGCACATTTCTGCGTGCCCCCATCTGAGCAGCTACGCTCACGAGCAAGGGACTGACCCGCCCGTCGGCCGGAACGAGCAGGTATGCTGCAAGCAGACAAATGACCAGGGCAAAGCGCCGACGCGGTTGAATTTCCTCGCTGCCCGGGCTATCCAAGTCGACAGCCGGACTGTACCTCTCGACCAGCCGGATAATATTCACCTGGCCACCTTCCAGGATTGTGTTCGCCAGACCCCGGGGAATACCAAGCGAGCTAGCCAACAGTTTCGGCATGCTCTCTTGATAAGGAGGAACGACGAGCGTCGAGGATGCGTAGGTGCGGAGGTACTCCTGGAATTCCTCCACGGTCGGGCACATCTCATCATCACCGAAGCGAAAGACATGGACGTCCGGATCCCAAAATCTCAAAGCGGCCCACAGCAGCGCCGGTCGGATGGGCACATGTCGAAGAAAGCGGAACGAAGAAAGCCCGTGATATTGGAAGTTAAGCCAATCAACGCTTAAAAAGGACACTAGCCAGGGCCTGATCAGTGTTGGGAGAGGGTTATCCATGGGCAGTGCTGAATATATGCTAGAGAGAAAAGGGGTAATTGATGCTGTGAATGCCTTGAGGGAAGCATCCCAGCTTTATAGGCCCTCAATGTGCCGTTGCAATTCACATGGAGGATGGAATCAAATGGCTAGCCTTCAAAGGAGCATCCTATCAAGTACTCTGCCTCCCCTGAACCCTCAGAAACCGTGGGGAAACCGTGTAGGGATAAAAACAAACTCCCCATGAAAAAGGACAGTTGGTCAGTCAAGTGGATCTGACTCTTGGGAATTTGGCGTACGCCAACCTGAAGCTGGCATACACGTGGTTTCCTCAGGCTTGGCGTACGGAGTAAAATCCTTGGCGTACGCCAGGTTGGTCAACCAGAAAACAGTTTCCAACAGCTACTGCCTTCGCATGGTCGTTTTGGGTTTCGGGGCTTGCTTTGGTCATTTCTTGGTTCCCACAAGTCTTAAACATCATTTGGGACTGCAGCGAAGCGTCGGAGCTCAAAAGCCGCGCCCATCGAAGATTTTGGACCCCCGGAGGCCCGTTTCAAGCTCAAATCGAGGATACCGAGGGTCGAATCTCATTTTAGAGGGTTTTGCCAAGTCTTGTTATACCGTACATGTCACATAGGACTTGTGTGACTGCTCGGGGGTGTCAGTTTCAGTCCGGGACCATATTGAGTCATCTTTTGCGTCTTATGTCCGTTTTTGTGACATTTTTTTTTTACCGGTTTTCGCCGTATACCGGGGTGATTTTGTCGATTTTTGCGGTTCGTACAAGTCTTTGTACATCCTTAGAGTCTTTCAAAAGTGTCAGTTTCTTCCGTTTTGGAGGAATGCGGATTTTAGTCTATTAATGACTATTTTCCCGTATCCTCCGCGTGTCTGGGGTATATCTTGTATCCTAGGGCCTGTCTGTCCATTTTTATTCGAGCTAAGTCCTTTATGCACATGTGCAAGTGTCCGTGTCGATTCAGAACCATCATCAATGCATGTTAGATATTAGGGGACGTTTCGTTCCCTTTCTTAAGCACAAAATCCAATAATCAAAGAAGTCAACGAACAGAAGATGCAGATATTATTACTACTATGTCAAAGCCCTAAAAAAAAAAAAACAACAAAAGGTGGGAATGTATCAAAGCGGCGCACCGACCCGAGCAAACTCAAAAGTATCAGGGCACACTCGCCTAAAGATCAGCAGGCACACAGGCCTCATGTCCAAAAATCCGAGAGTATCTAATGTATCAAAGTCAAAAAAGGCAAAACAGCAAAATAGACTAAGGCTCAGTGATAGCCCTCAGTCGTTAAAAAGGTCCTCGTCGTTGTCCTCCTCGCTCTCTGCCAGCTCGCGCGGGTCCATCCGGTACCGGGGGTCCTCGACAGAGTCAAAGTCGCTGCTGAGGGACACACCTTCCTCTTCTTCTTCCTCCTCCCTCCTTTTCTTTTGCGAAGGCCCCTCAGCAGGCCTTTTCTCCGCAGGTCTCTTCCTCAGCTCTCGGCGGAACAGGAGATCCTCGCTGGCAGGCGCAATCTGTACTCCTCTCTGAGTGCTCACTGCTGGCCGGGAAGAGCTTGGTGCTATCTTCTTCTGAGGAGGTGGCCTCACGCTCTTCCTCCTAGGAGCCGCCCTAGCCTGCCCCTGCATTGCATTTAGCTTATTAACATTTGTGTACATAGTGCATATATGTTGAAATATGAAAGCAGGACATTGTTCTATCAAAGTTTCAAAGTCATACCTGAGGCCGCACAGTAGGAACTGGAGCTGGAGGTGGATAGTGCAGCCGCAACTGGGCGCCGCTAGCAATTCTGTGAAACTCTTTCTCCATGGCTTTCATCAGGTGCACCGCCTCTCGTACCCATGTCATGGGAGCCTGTTTACAATAAGTGATCAAGTCTGTTTGCAAGTCAAGTATACATGTGCAAATCAAAGTAAGAAAAGTACAAGGGATGCTAAGTATCGTACCGGTCCTGTGATCTCCTCGGGCTCTCTCCTAGCCGGCTCAAACTGCAGAGTGGCCTCCTCTTCCTGAGCGTCCCGCACAGCCAGCGTCCAAGAAAGCCGAGGAAGGCCCGTCGCCCTAGCAGGCTCACTCCTCTCCCTCGGGCGGGCAGTCCTACCGCTTTGTCCGCGCCTCTCCTCTCCAGCCGCTCTGGCCTCAACCTCTACAGCTCCGTGCTCGACTACCCGAAGCGGCCCCGCCAAGTACTGCCTCCGGTAGACAGCATAGTTGCGCTCAGGCCTCAAGAAAGCAGTAAGGCCCGCCGGGACGGTGAAGCGCTGCAGCTCAGCTAGCGTGTACTGGTCCGTGTGTGAAGCACGAGGCGGAAGTGGACCAGGCACAACGAACTCTGAAGCCTCGAGTGACTGCCGTGTCACTCGGTCCCCTAAGTACCACTGCCATCCGAAGATCGACTCCAGCAGCACGCGACTTGCAGCTACCTCTCTGCTCCGAGAAAGGTACTCCGGTTCAGCCTCCGCGGACCTCCAAGGATCCCACTCCACTTGCAAGCATTCGACAAGCAAGCAACAAACAGTCGGTCAGCGACAGTATTAAAGCAATTCGAAGGCGATAGTAGGCAGTAGAAAGCTTGAGTTTTACTTGGGTGCCCGACAGCTCGTCGAGGTACGCCTGAAAGGCCTGGAGGCTACCTCTCGCCGCCTTTTTGCCCCTGTACTGTGCCCCCCATATCAAAGCACGGGGGAACGTCTTCAAGTCCGGGCACGAATTCTCCGGAGGGTACATCTTCAGCACCTCGTAGGCCCATAGCTGCAAGTTCAAACAGTCAAAGCATCAGTACAGCAATTACAATTCAAAGGAAAGGAAGTTACTTGGAAAATAAAGGCTTGCAAATTTGGTTTCTTACCTCCCACACCCTCCAGTAGCCGGCGATCGCCTTCTTGCGACGAGAGAACTCCCCCATAAAGCTGTAGCACGTCCCCAGAGCTGCGCCTCCCCAATCATACCTAGCCGCTGCGCGCAAGTCGAACATGGCTGGCAAGTAGGCCACGTGCACCGTGGACCGCTTGTTAGGGTACAGCGAAGCCCTAACAAGTACAACAAGTAGGCCCTCGCCATCTGCTCCTCCTCCTGCTCCGAGCTCGGGACCCTGTCCTTCAGATACCAGTGGAACTGGTCAAGGGAGAACGTCTCTGAGATACCCACCGGCACGAAGCCCAGGAACCACTGTAGCGCAGCCGGGTCTTTGTGAATCCTTGTATCAAAAGGGATAGGATCCCCTCCTACCCTCAGGCCTGTCAGAGCAGCAAAGTCCGCCGGAGTCACAGTCATCTCCCCGATCGGAAGGTGGAAGGTGTTGGAAGCATCCCACCACCTCTCAGCCAGCGCTGTAAGCAGGGCGTGGTCGCTAAGTGTAGCCGTCTGTGTAAGGATGAACGGCCTAAACCCCGCAGCATCAACCAGGGACCTGACCCGCTCGGGCAGCCCTCTGTACAACTCAAGGGATTTAGCAGGACCGCCGTGCCCCCGTGTACTGCCTCTCGTCCTCTGCACATCACAAAAAGCAAAATGGGCAAGAGTTCATCAGCATACTACAACAAGCAAACGAATCAAGGAATAGCTACAGGTTTAAACAATCAAGTCAGGATCAAAAGTGCACTTAACACCCTATGGTCGATTCAAGGTCTACATCTACTATGAGGTCGAAGCAAGTTATTTCAAGAGCACGGTATTTTATATGCATGAGGCATCGTTTTCAAGTCGATTCTCGTCTCAAAAGAAGCAATTATTCAGTCAAATCAAGGGCATAGTACTCTATCAGTCGAATTCAAGTTCCAATGTTAACAAGTCAAGGCAACCTACAGTCGATTCAAGTCCGTTATCACATGATTCTTATCAAGGGTTCTAGCAAGTCTACAGTCGAAATTCAAATTCTTTCTACTCAAGGTTCTATCTATCAAGTCGAAGCTATTAGGCATACATGCGTCACTATGCTATCAGGGTTCATGCACAAAATAAGCTACGTACAGTAATGAAAGACCATAAAAAAAAAAAAAAGACCAAGAGCAAGTTCAGTGGGATACCTGCGCCCAATCCACCGACAAGTGCCACTCAGGATCTCTCAGCACGAGCTCTGCGTCGTAGTCATCACAGCGGGGGATGTAGCTCTCAAACCCGGACGGTATGAACAAGTGTGGCTCTGGGGGAACATAGTCCCCTGCCTCAAACGCCGCGCGGCCTGCAGCCCGCATCGCCTCTGCCCGCGCCACCGCCTGCTCACGAGCTAGGCCACCCTCCTCCTGGGCCCGCTCGGCTGCCTCTGTCTCCCGTACAAAAGCCTCCTCTGCAGCCTTGGCCCTCTCGGCCTCAGCTCTCAAGCGCTCCTCCTCCTGAGCGTGTGCAATCTGTCTCAATCTCTCCTCCCGGGCTGACATCACCGCCTCAACCACCGTCGGGTTCTCTCTCAACAGCCAATCAAGCACCTCATCCGTCACAAACTCCGCGAAGTCCCCGCGCGTAATGGGAACGTGCGCCGAGGACCCCGCCGCTGGTCTAAACTCCGTTGGCCCTGTGGGTGCCTCAATGGGAGCCTCTTCCTCCGCCACAACGTCTTTACCCCTCGCCGGATCTCTCCTCGGCGTCTCCGGCCGATCAACACCACCACTACCGTCGCCGCCACTGCCGGACCCGACTGAGCCCAAGCCCGTCACAACCAGGCCTTCTACCCCACTCCGGGAATCCAATCGACTTACCCGTGAACCCCCTGTTTCAGCCAAGCCTGGCGTACGGTCGGTCGACCCCGGCGTACGCCGCCTTTCGCCGTCACCCGCCTCTGCTGCATGGCCACCATCGCCGCCTCCACCGCCCCTGTCCGCTACACCGGTACTCGACGAGGCCCTCTCCGTCGTCTGATCGTCGATTTGAGGCCCTAACATCTCGATTTCAACCCTTAGTTGCCCACTCTCTTCTCCGCCACCGCTATTGCCGCCACCAGCACTGGGCTAGACCATGGATGCACTGATTCAAGCAGTTAGCACTAGGGGAGGAGGGTTTGAGTGAGGAGATGAAGAGTTTGGGAACTTTTGGAGTTCAAAACTGTCGAGAATGGCGGTTTCCATTCGTCCTACAAAAGCTTATACGGCATGGGAACCAACTGGGCCGGGTCTGGGCTCGGATCTGGACCGGGCCAAGAAAGATTTCTAGCGTACGCCAGGTTGTTCTCACCGTACGCCACCTTTTATTGGGCCATGGGCCCAAATGCCTTGGATCAAGTTTCCCTCCTCAAATAGGAGCCCGGATGGACCAAATGCTTATTTGTACCCCTGGTGGGCTTATCCCCGAGCAGAGTTCCGTCCAATTTCAATATCAACGGCGATCCGTCTGCCCAATTTCA
>BPLS01030229.1:0-26145 GCA_019656275.1 Rhododendron kiyosumense | reverse complement strand
ATATCAACGGCGATCCGTCCGCCCAATTTCAAATCAACGGCGATCCGTCCGCCCAATTTCAATATCAATGGCGATCCGTCCGCCCAATTTCATATCAACGGCGATCCGTCCGCCCAATTTCAAATCAACGGCGATCCGTCCGCCCAATTTCAATATCAATGGCGATCCGTCCGCCCAATTTCATATCAACGGCGATCCGTCCGCCCAATTTCAAATCAACGGCGATCCGTCCGCCCAATTTCAATATCAACGGCGATTCGTCCGCCCAATTTCAAATCAACGGCGATCCGTCCGCCCAATTTCAATATCAACGGCGATCCGTCCGCCCATCCTGCCTTTCTGCAAGCGGCAATCTTTCTCAAAAAAATCTGTCTGGCTGAATTCACCAATCAGGTTCTTTACGATTCATGTCTTTGTCGACCAAGTATGTTCTGTTTTGGATATCCTCGAGAGGGTGTCTAGAAAACCTTTGACGTTACTTGTACCCGGTCGAACGGAACTCCAAGTGCCGTCAAAGGGGGGCTCCTGTAGACACCCTATTCTGGACCATCCGGATCGGCACGTTTGCGGTCTTTAGTTACCCCAATGATGATTAAACGGTTGAAAACTTTCCGAGGTAAATGGAAGGTCGTGAGATTTGAGTGTTGGACCCTCCTCTGTCAAACTATTTCGAACCCGTTTCAAACCCTTCAAATCCAGAGCCAAATAAGCCTCAGCAAAGCCATACTTTGCTTACGCCACCTCCTTCTTGGCGTGCGCCAGGAATTTGCCACGTGTCGGACATCGACCGTTGACTGAGTTTGACCTGGCGCACGGCAGCTCGTAGGTGGCGTACGGAGGGTCAAGGCCGGTCAAATCACCACTTTTCTGTCATGTGCTCGAGACTTTGCAACCACCCCAGTACACTGCAGAGCCCCCTGATCATTACTCTCTGCAGGGCCGTCCCCCTCTCTCTCCTACACACCCCATCAAGCTAGTCCCATGCATTTAATGCATGGGAGCTCCCTTCCTAACCTAACCAAACCCCTAACCTCAGCTGACTGCCCTGAGCCCAGCCTCTCTCCTCTATAAATGCCAACCCTTGCATTCATTTGCAAGGGTTAACCACATTAACTCTCCAAGTCCATTTCCTCTCTTTCTCTCCTTGCTCTTATTCTTCCATTAAAAGAGTAAAGAGACAGATCCATACACCCCCCCTCCACTGATCAATCACCATACACCCTCCATCTTCAACCTCCAAGGCTCACTACCATCCTTCCTTCCTCTAGCACCAAAGGTACACCACCTTTGTGCTGCTTTCTATTTCCAGCCCCTGAGGGGAACCAGAAGGGTTCTGGCTAGTAATTGATACTAGTCCAGACCCCTCTCTGGTAAAATAAACCAGTCGTAGGGGCATTTCCATGGCGCACGCCACCTTATCTTGGCCGTACGCCACCTTTGGCTGTACGTGCACAGTTGGCGTGGGGATCATGAAGAGTCCATTTTATTGCTCATTCCCTTTATGTCATCACCATATAGCATGTTAATAACCAGTTTACTGCTTTGGTACAGTAGAGTCGTTTAAGCATAGCTTTCAATACCTGTGTCCTTTTGTTTTATAGGGCCTCTGGGGTACTTCTGGTCATGTTCCAGAGCCCAGATGATGTAAAGCCAGCCCCTGGCTAGCGTGCAAACCTGGCGTACGGCCCCCATGGGGTGGCGTACGGCATGTTTGATACAAGCCAGTGCTTGGCCCTTACATCACAGTTCCATTTTGGCCTCTTATTCTTCCCCACTCTGTTTGTGGGGTTTGCTGTGTTATTTTCGTGGCTCCCAGCCATTTCTTGCGTCTGTCTGTCTGCCTGTAATATGTACTTGAACTATATCCTGAACTGCGTGGTTTGTCCTGGGTGTGCACTGGTCCATTCCAGAGCCCAGAGGGTTGAGAGTAGGAGCTGTAAGAAATCAATAAGGTAGTGTACGCCAGCCTTAGGGTGGCGTGCGCAGGGTCTGTTGGCGTGCAGTGGTTCTGCCATGGCGTGCCAGCATGTCGCCTGCCCACGCGTCCGAAGAGCACCGTACATCATCTCGTTGAACTCTTTACAACGCTTGTTCTCAATCTATGGTCTTACATTTAATTCAATTCAAGCAAGCAAACCATCATCCATAGACATTTTGTCATTTAAACTGCAAGTTGTTACAGTATTAATCCCCATTAACTGTTCCCCCGCCCTAACTGGCTAAAAATGATCAAATGAGAGAAAAATGCAAACGTTTTATAAAATGCCCGAGTAGAGACCGATCTCCGGATTGGGCGAGAGGGGGTGCCATAAAATCCTTCCCCTCTCGTAACCTGGCTCCCGAACCTCAGATATCGAAGGTGACGACGGACCAGTCTACGCCTTTCCCAAATCAAATCAAACCCTTTTTCAAATCAAAAGCAAAACGTAGCAAGCGTTCTCGAGTTCGGTTCCTTGGGTGCCTCACCGCTAAAACCCGAGTGGCGACTCTGAATCGAAGCGTTTCGCCATGCCATTTTCTAAAGAGGGCCGCAAACCAAAATCGGGCGATTTTTTGGGGCGTGTGCCCACAGGTTTGTCTAGTTGTTGGTGCATGGATGAGTTTGTGTGCTCGTGCACGTGTAAAGTAATCTCTGCTAAAGTAATCTGAGAGTGCAATAGCTCCAATGCCACATACCCCCTCCAAAACATAAGTCATTGAGTTCCATTTTGCACTCCCTTCCAAGTAGTATTTTGCTAGCAGCGCTATAAAAGCCATGACAAAAACTACACGAAAGAGATAGCCGTGGAAAATATTTCTCGAAATGTGGTGTAGTATTTGTTGGAACCGGGATTCGTTTATCACTGGAAATTCGCTAAACACCAAAAATAAATAAGATTAGGAACTTACTGGACCAATTTCAGGCATCCGGAAATTGGCAATCGAGGCTAGTATTTTTATGAGAATACTATATCCTTAAAGCAAATTCGTCCCCCACACCAGTGCTCTTGGGTCTCTTGAACGTTTGCCTCCCAGGATTACCCGATTTTCGAAGAACGGAAATAACACTACAATCTGTTCAACGGGCGAATAAGGAAACTGTGCAACTCTCTCAGAATATGTATGTTATGAGTGCAGAAATTATCGTACTGAAATAGGAGGATATGGGTCTTATTTATAGAGAAGTAGGCATCCCAACGAAAAAGAACGGTGACTGTTCGGAATGGTTTTAGGAAACGACACAATTGTTTGGAGTGGTCTCGGCCGGAAAGACACCACTCTTCGGAATTATCAATGCCGAACCAACACACCACTTCATTTTCTAAGGGACACATTCATAAGAAAGTTGCCACGGAAAATGGAAGTATTGGCACTAATGGGTAGTTTGCCACATGTTGGTATATGAACCAACATTAAAATCAATCCAAAAAGCTTATAAAAATGAAGTAACTAATTAAATTAATTACAAGAAGTTCCCATCAAACTTTAAGCCTTAGAATTTTATGAACCGGCTACCACACATGGCCCGGTTTGGCAAACCAAACAATTTTAATCACTCCATATTTATTTATCCATTGCAAGACAGATAAATTACAACCAAATCAAATAATTTATTCTGAAGTCAATTTCCAATTCTCTTTTTTCCAACAGTATTCTGTTACTAACCATATCATTCTAACAATTTAGAACATAAATTAATGGGATAAATCATAAAAGGAACTTTGAATCTTGCTTCTTTCATAGAGTTTTGTACCGTCTGTTTTAGTGTCATTTGTGCCTCCCCTGTTAGTAACTTCGGTGCTAAATAAACATTGAAATCACATTTAAGAGCTCTAGGAGATGGAGGGGAACTAGATAGAGAAAACCTACTTGAATCAACTCGATGCAAAAATCCTTCGGCGTTTAAGTAGATTGGTATTGGTCAGGCATGGTAGAAGTAACCGTAAGGCGGCTCGAGGATTTTTTAGGCTAATTTTCAGATGAAGGGAAAATGACGGCCCATGACGTATTTCGATAATTAATACCTACCAATGACATTTTTAGTATTAACAAATATTTTCAGTATGTCCTTGGCAGCCTGACAGGTATTTTTTTTTTTTGAAAAGGCCTGGCAGGTATTAATTATAAAAAAAACGTCATTGACCATCATTTTCCCTCTGAAGAAGATTAGTTCACAGAAAAATATGACGCTGAGAAGCTGGGGGAGGTAGGTTAATTACACTTTATAAGCTGAAGTGATGGAAGCGAGAATGGGCTGCGATGATTAATTAACAAGGGTGATTATGGGCTGAGTGTTGAAAAACAAGTCTTAATTACACTTTAAAGGCCATTCTTCTTAATTTTTTTGTCTTCTCCCTTTCGTGTGTTTTGTTTGGCTTTCTGACTTGTTAGATTTGCGTTGCATTTTTTGGATTGATCATCCATCTTGATGGAAGGAGTCTACAAAATAAAATATCATGAACAAATACAAAAAAAAAGTTCATATAACACGACAATTTATAGAAAAAAGACCAAGTGTTTCGTAATTTTTTTTTTGTCTTTAGTGAACTTTTTTCAATTTTGGTCCACTTTATTATACTTTTCTGATTCATCTTGTTAAGATGAACAATTATTCCCAAAAATGACGACGAAAAGCTAAACAAAAGTTATGAAAAATAGAAATTAATGGAAAAAAAGTTAGACAAAAATATTAGAAGGAACGGATGCTTTATGCATCCGTAGAAAAGTGGAAAAAGAAAGAGGGATTTCAAATGAATTTTAACTGATATGGGAAGCGTAGAATGAGAGATTTTTTAGCCGGGATGAGAACTATAAAAATAATTAACGGTCACAGACTCACAGTTATCATAACGATACAGGGGGAAATTAACATATCAAACATTTTTAATCAGCACCAAGGGAAATTAGGTTCCTGAAGAGATGTGTTGAACTTCACCTAATCTAAATAAAGATTAATTGTTGCAAACCGACAAACCGAAGGCATGCTTTGAAGTTCTAAATTCTGTTAAGCTTATTACATCAAATATGAGGTTCTCGATAAAGTAATCAATTCAAGACAAAAAAAAAGTACGCAAAAGAAATATCTGCAATTGACAACATGATTATACAAGCAAGTTTTCAAGCTCTAACAAAAGCCAAAAAAATTATGAGGAAGAAAGGGCACATCAATAACGGGGATAACCCAATCTCGAAGATCCTCATCCCCTCCCATTCTACCGTATCATAGATAACGACCAGTCCAATAACCAGATTTGGAGTCCGCAACCCAAGCATTAGGGACGTGTGCAATTTTCCAATAGTCTCCACCTTGAAAGTCTCTTTTCAACCTTGAAATTAATATTTCAGACATATCACACAATTCTAGTTCTTTGAGATTGGCCAAATGTTCAACACCAAAGGGCAACTCCATCATCGATTTACAGTCTATGAGATATAGCTTTTCAAGAAGAGGTATCGAGCTAGACTCCACTCTCACCCATTTCAATCCTACTAAGTGAATCAACCACAATTCTTTAAGCTTTTGAAATCCACCGGCCTTGAAAAACAATCCATCTCCTTCATATACTGTGTGAAGTTCAAGAAAAAGCAAATTGGGCAAATCTTGAAGGGAATGCAGTGGATCAACATCTTTTAACTTACTCCACCTTAAGGTTACACTTTTTAGGTTGTGAAGAGATGGTATCCAGTGCGGTATCTTCTCCAAACATCCTTTCAGATAGAGTCTCTGAAGAAGTTGAGGAGGCGAAGACAGAGAATCTAAATCAATGATCTCATCTTCTTTTGTTGCCGCAACGTACAATGAGCGAAGGTTCTTTAGCTCAAGGGAAGAACATAGCATAGTCCCATCTTCCTTCTGTAGCATTGTAATGGCCAATCTCCTCAATTGAGCTAGCTTCCCCACCTCTCTTACCACGATGCCACTATTACTCCCTCGGTTTGCTTCAATAACACATAGTTTCTGCAAGTACAACAAACTTCCTATTCCTGCCGGGGCTTTGAAGCCAATTGTAGAGTGAAAAGGAAAATAACGATGGGTGTTGACGTAACGATACAACAAGAGATGGTGAAGATGTTGGAGCTTCAAGATCTCATCAGGCAACTCGGTGACATTCGTTTCTTTCAGATCCAATGTTTTTAACTTCTTGAGCTTTCCGATCGCTTTCGGGATCATTTTTACATTGGTCGCCCTCAAACTTAGATAAGTAAGATTAAGGAGTTCCACAATTTCATGAGGGAATGTTTCCAATTGTGCTCCTCTCAAATCTAACACTGTTAGTAGCCTTACACCCTTGCCTAAGGGTGCAACCTTTGACAAAATGGACACTGAATCTATTGCGCTGAACACGAGTAAAGAACGAAGATGAGTGAAACAAATACTTTCCTGAATATCTTCCAAATTATGGTGGATTGAGAGGCGTCGCAATTTCTCAAGACACGCTATGCCTCTTTCACTTGCAATTGTGACAATGTTTTGCTCTCTCGACTTCGCAATTATCATTTCACGCCAAAGGTCATGGATCCGATAACCTTTGAACCTTCCATCTTGCCTGACTCTTGTCACTTGAACTAAACTTCTGTTCATCAGCTCATTGAGGTAGCCCTCAGCAACTTCTTCTTTCGTCATTCCTTCTTTCACTTCGATAAATCCTTCGGCCACCCACAACCAAATTAATCTCCAGTGATCAATGAGACAATCTTCTGGAAAAATACTCAAGTACAAAAAACATAGCTTAAGATAGTAAGGCAACTCAAAGTAACTGAGGGACAATATCTTTTTCATGCTCATGAGTTTGTCATTTCCTTCTAGTTCCGCACCCAGGCAGCGGTAAATCCTCTCCCACTCATCCGCACTCTTTTCCTTTGTTGATAACAGACCACTAATTGCCACTATTGCAAGTGGTAAACCCTCACATTTTTCCAAGATTTTTGTAGAAAGATCTTCCAAGTATGAAGGACATGAATTCTCCTTGAATGTTTTTGAGCAAAACAAGGCCCATGACTCTTTGGGAGGCAAGGGCTTGAGATTATACACCATGCCATGATATTCTTCACTAGCAAAAGAAGCTAAATCTACATTTCTTGTTGTCAAAATTACTCGACTGCCGCAATTGCATTCAGGAAGTACGATTCTTAAAACTTGCCATGCATAAATACTCCATACATCATCCAAAACAAGCACGAACCTCTTTTGCTGCAAAAAGGCATTAATTATACCTTTCAAGCTGTTTGCATCCATATTGTCCACTCCTTGTGGGAGTGGTTGCCTGACTTCTTCAAAGAGCACTTGAATCATACTTTTTAAAAGCTCTTCGACCTTGAATGATTCAGAAACGGTGATCCAAACATGGTTCTGGAAGTGCCTGTTCACTATTGTGTCGTCGTAGACTTTTTTTGCAAGGGTGGTTTTTCCCAATCCGCCCATTCCTGCTACAGAAAGCACCTTGAGTCGAGGATCCTTATTCACCAGCCACTTAATCAATTGTGATTTGGGCTTGTCAATGCCCACAAGGTCAGCTTCTTGGAGTAGAAGGGCATCGCCACGACAGTCATACCATGCGATGTTTGAATAATTAGAGCTTGAGCCTTGCTCTATTTTGCCATACATTTCACTATATCGCTGGTGTCCCTCAGAAATATTTATGATTCTAGACTTGATTCGTTTTATTTCAGAAGCAATTTGGTGGCGAGCATATACAGTCCTAATAAAGAAAGAAACAATGGGAAGAAAGTTGCGGAATCCAATGCTATGATCATCATGTTTGAGGCGAAGCATGTACATGTCAAGAGCATCAGCAGTGTCATACGCAGCTTCTCGAACTTGCTTCACCCATACTTTGAGGTTTGGATCTCTATCTTCTATAGCATCAGCAACTTTGAGGAAATGGGTCATGCGCTCGAATTCGGCTCTTATGTATTCGATGTCTTCCCGTACTCCAGTCAGCAAGTTCAACTCTTCTCGGAGATCGGGTGCGAAGTTGGATAGAAGTCCGAACACAGCAGCCTCTGTCATTTTTACTTTTTTTGTGGTTTACGGAGCAGCTTTGGATTTGAAGAGAAAGGGGATGGTGAGGGGAAACTGGTATGTTCTTAGTTTATTCAGGGCAGCCCTGAATTTGATAGCTATATGGAATGTTGTCCAAGTGTTATATGGGACAGTCTGTGATGGAAAAAGTCTTGTGTGTCTTTCCTTTATTATAATTACTATAAGACATATACACTGGAAAAATGAGATAGCCGGATGAAAAAACAATTATTCTTGAACTACAAATACACGCACACTAGAGGTGTAGTGTGTGTGGATCCGAATGTGAATTTGAGTGTGATTGTGCAAATGTTTGTGTTAGTGTTTTGGTTAAAGAATAATTAGTGGAAAAAAGTGCACATATCTCTCTCTTCTCCGTGGGTTTTGGCAGACCTTGAGTATTCTCTCTTCCGGCAAAAGTGAATATCATTTCCCATTGCTCGTTTAAGTTAATTAATTTCCCCAATCGATTTTTTTTCCCACTTACTTCTTGGTTGATCTTTATTTACCAATTCAAAACCCACGCCAATTTTTATATTTGCCAATAAACGACTTCCCCATTTGATCCGAAATGAGAAGTTTTTATATTTAAATTGTATAAATTGCCAGAACTGCACTGCAAGTGGCAAAAAAATATGAAGTATATACCATTTTCTTCAGGTGGGTATTTCCAATTCAAAGACCACGCCAATTTTTATATTGGCTGGCCAAAAGAAATGGTCAATTCCTCATATAAACCCAAATGAGAAGTTTTTATATTCAAATTAAATAAATTGCCACAACTGCAGGTAGCAGAAAAATATGAAGTAAATGGCATTTCCTTCTGGTGGATATTTACCAATTCAAAGTCCACGCCGAATTTTAATATAGGCCAAACCATGATCAATTCCCCATTTGATCCAAAATGAGAAGTTTTTATATTCATATTAAATAAATTGCCTGAACTGCAAGTAGCCGGAAAGTACGAAGTATATACCATTTCCTTCTGGTGGATAATTACCAATTCAAACCCACGCCAATTTTTATATTGGCCAATAAACGACCGATTCCCCATTTGATCCGAAATAACAAGTTTTTATATTTATATTATATAAATTGCTAGAACTGCAAGAAGCAAAAAAAATACAAAGTATATTAACATTTTCATTTAGTGAATATTTACCAATTCAAAACCCACGCCAGTTTTTATATTCACCAATTAACGACTTCCCCATTTGATCCGAAATGAGAGGTTTTTATATTTATATTGTATAAATTGCCAGAATTGCACTGCAGGTGGCAAAAAAATTCTTCTAGTGGATATTTTCAATTCAAAGACCACGCCAGTTTTTACATTGACCAATAAACCACCAATTCCTCATTTAATCTCAAATGAGAAGGTTTTGTATTCACAGTTGCCACAACTGCAGGTTCCGCAGAAAAATACAAAGTATATATCATTTCCTCTTAAAGAATTCCAACAGCTTTACAACAAAGGCAGTTTTGGTTCAGTTACCTTACATACTTAGAAACAACAGTTTCCAAGCCATATACAAGATGGAAAAGGAAATAATTTTTGAAACATTGGGTCACTGAAATAAGCATCGCTTCTGTAATTCACTTAGCAATCTGGGTCAAAGGAACCTAATAATCAGCACATAGCAAAAAGTTTTAAAATAGCAATAGGAGAAGGATCTAGGTGGAATTTTTTTTTTCAAATATATATTCGTACAAATATATATTTCTCCTAGTTCAATAATATCCAATCTCAATTATTGTTAAGAGTACTTGTACTATTCAAGAAATTTCCAAGTTACACTCAATGGAAAGAACTTGCAACATGATTTATTTAAGAATTTAGTTCCAAACGGCCACTGCAATATTTCAATTATATGAACTTTAAGAGATCATGCTTTCCACAGACAACAATCATGTTGAATGCTTTTGGTTGTTGTTCAGGAAAATCTTACTTTCTTGGTCCACAGAGAAAGTTAATGGAGCAATTGGAGTTAGCTCAGTTGGCCATGACTATTGCATCTCACGAGGAGGTGAGGACTTTCAATCTCTCCATATATCTACATGTAAGTGTTCTTCCCTTATGTGGGCTTTTTCTTTTTTTCTTTTCTATGATGAGCTTTTTTCTTGTATTGGTTGAGTTATTGGGCTTGGTTATCTTGTAGAATCTCACAATTGATGTAGTTTCTCAGGCTGATACTTTTCAATCTCTCCATCTGCGTGTAGGTGTTCTTCACTTATGTGAGCTTTTTTTTTTTTTGTTTCTTTTCTATGATGAGCTTATTTTTTGTATTGGTTGAGTTTTTGGGCTTGGTTATCTCGTAGAGTCTCACAATTGATATAGTTTCCCAGGCTGGTACTTTGCACAAAGAACATTCAATGGTCATATGAACGCCCAAATTTTTTAATTTTTTTGTTAGAATACATGTAAAAATTATGGCCTACCACCTCTTGGAACACCTAATTCTCATAGTCTTGAACATTTGATTCAAAAATAATTGAATACCCTACTCAACTGATTGAACACTAGCTCAATCAGAACCCAATTGCAGCCCATCAATTTAGGTAATTCATATTTGAACATCAAACACATGCATTACTTCAAATAAAGCTTCTAATCCTAATGGAAAAAATTGAAAAAAGAAAGAGAAAAAGAAGAATATAGTAGTTTAAGCTATTATACTATGCGTTCTCTCTCCATCTCTATTGTCGATGGTTTAAATGGGTTAATTTCGCAAAGTATGAGATATGAAATCAAGTATGCTGTGGGCTTGGAGTATTGGAACCAGGGGATTGTGACAGTCGCACTTAAAATGGCTACTTCTACGGTATTTAAAGATTTTGAGTATTTGGTAAGGATAGATCGAGGCTTTTGTGGAGGAAGAAAATAAGGGGTCTCAGAGGGTATTAGAGAAAGTTGGGTTCCAAAAGGAAGGGTTGTTGAGGAAGTATGTGTTTAACAAAGGGGGAATTAGAGATATGTTTATCTATAGTTTCTTGTCAACTGTAAGATTATGTGATTGCTTACTTTGGCAAAAATAAAAAATGTCTCGCCAGTCCTCTTTGTTGTTAATTCATTGTGAACCATGGTTTCTGAGTTTACATTTGGAGTACCACTGAAAGAGCAAAACATGCCTATTTGAGTTTGCTTTCAGTTTTTGAGTGGCAATACAGATAGTTGTTAGTTTTGGCCTTCCTCCTAAAAGAAATTAAGTACATTTTTACCATGTTTGATTGGTTGAATTAATAGTAAGGGAATATGTCTCCCATTGGAGGAATAATCTTAGCAGATTAAGACTGGCAATTAAATTACTGGCACATTTCATATCTCGTACTTTGTGGAGGGTTGGTGGTCCAACGAGGATGTAATCCTTCCCTGTAATTGTTGCATCCAAATGGCGTCAATGCAGTCCTCGATCACAGGGTTTATGATACAATTTCATATGTATATCATCCAAACAACATGTTCTTTTGTTGTCCAAGGTAAAAGAGTTAGTGGTTCATATGTACATAATTATAAGGATAATAACAACATGATGACATATATATCATTACGTGAGGGGAAAGACTACAATACACACCTTTTATTTGGATGTGTATCATATGCACTCCTAAAATGTTATGATTTATAGAGAAAATGTACGTTACGAATCGTTTTGCTACAACGTTACGATTTTAATAAAAGTTACGAATCCTAAATATTACAAATTGTATTGCTAAAAAATTATAAATTTTTAGTATAAAAGTTATAATATGCACCATAATGTTACGAATTATATTGTTGAAAGGTTATGAGTTTTAGAACAAAGTTACGAAACATACTAAAATGTTATGAATGAATCATAAAATAGGTGCATATGATACACACTTTTAAGGGATGTGTATTATAAATTTTCCCTTATGTGAGAGTTCAACACAAGTAAATTAAACTCATGAATAGCTAACATCCCAAGAATAATTAATGTGACGAACAGGGGACGTTATCAAACGTCTCATCTGGGTGCATCAAACTTTAAGATTAGAGAGAGGTTCGCCTAATCTGTGAAAGCTATTAACAATGTCAATGAGCTTAGTGATGAAGCTATCAAACGTCTCATTTCTATGCAGCTTAAGGTCCTCAAATTTAGTAGCTAGTACGCATCTGAAGCTTAAAGACTAACGATTTCAATTCCCTCATGGGAAAGTACGAATGACCTCCCGCACCTCCTTGGCGTTGACACAAAAGGAAATACAACTAAATTCAATATCGCTTAATTGCCTTCGTAGGAGATATGTTACATACACTACACAAAATCACTACATCATCTATTATATTTTTTATGGGGCTCACTCCGGATTTCAAAAAAAATATAGAAAATTACCTATAAATTTTAAAATAATGTTTGTGGAGCTCTGTAAAAAATCAGCTCTAACAAATATCAGTAAGTATTATTTCTAGATTTGTATGGGAAAAATTGCTCAACTACGTAGTTTTGACCTTACGAATGCGGAAATAGATATCCGTTAGAGCTGCTTTTTACAGAGTCCCATAAAATATTATTTTAAAATTTAAGGATATTTTTCTGTATTTTTTGTGGGACCCGAAAGGGGCCCACAAAAAATATAGTGGTTGGTGTAGTGTACCTAGACTTGTTGCTTGGTCATGTTGGAGTTTGTCCAGAGACGGAACTACTCATGGTCATATGGGGGCCACGGCCCCCGCGTTGTTTCGGGATTTTTTTTCAAAAAAATAAATAAATTTTAATATGAGTTATTTTTTTATTTGTTAAGAACATTTAGATAGTTAGATATTGTATTTTGTATGGATTGTTGTTTAGATATTTAAATACTTTAAGAATGTGTTCGTTTTGAATCCCAAAACTCAATTTCGCTTTGGGCATACGGTCTCTCATAAGTTTTTCTTCCATTGTAATCTTATTTTTCTTTCTCTTCCTCTCTACTCATTACCCAAAAAACCTCCCTCCAAACTTGGAACCAAACAAACTATTAGAATTCCGAAACTTGAAATTTTAAAATTTTGTTACTCATAGTTCGGCCCCCGCGTTTATGACATCCTGGTTCCGTCCCTGAGTTTGTCCCACATCAGTTAATTATCTTTTCCAAAACTAATATATGAACCTGAGCGGCATCTTCACTTTTTGCCAATTAGTTTGGAGTTAGCTTTAAGAGACCTCATAGGGTATGGACCTCCATAGCCGAATTCCAAGAGATATTTAATGCATTTTCATTTTGGATTTCCAATGTGCATAATCACTACCATGCAATGGTCCCCTCCTAGTTGCTTCTTACTGCTTTTCGTAGGTGTTAGTTTTCTACGGCCGCCCTTAAGTGGATTAAAATAATCCTGTTTCGAAGAGGTGATACCTCATATTTTGTCAAAATAAAATAAAAAAATAAGGAGAATGAGGGTTCAAAGAACCATCCTGTTTCTATCCACAGTGCTAACGGATCTAACTCAGGCTATAAAACCAACAAAGAGCAACCAAGCTCTGCTACCAATCGAAATAATTTATAGCACTAAACTAAATTAACAGTTCCGGGGGGTTGGGGGCGGTTTGTTGAATTGGATTACTAATTAAAAAATTGATTCAACTACCAATAAAAACAATTAACCAAGGTCCATGCTATTTCGTGCAAAGCAACAAACAAAATAGAGAGCAATAATTTAACAAAAGAGCAAGGATACGAAAATGTACATTAAAACTACTTAAGGTCAACACACCCTACACATAAAATTACGGCCAATTTCTAATTATATTCCATAAATCAAAAGGTTACAAGAAGTATTAAATTTGAAATTACCAACAAGCCCTTTGTTACATCTAACTCCACCTCTTGATGTAACACCATGTGCTCCTTCTTGACTTCATGGACACCACGAGCAACCACATCTCGATCTCTGTATCACAACAGCACCGGATCTATCTGGCTCAAATACTAGACATGAAGGCTTATATGAAATTTTGATGAAGGCAACACACCGGTCTCATGCCAATGTTTAATTAGTTGCACCAAAGGGCTTGAATACAAGGAACTATACATTAGGAAAAAGAGAAATTTATAGAAATTGTCCTCCTAGTTTCATCCAATTCTCATTTTTGTCCTCCAAGTATCAATTTTAACCTTCAAGTTTGGTTTTTGTTCCTAGTTAATTAATCCAATTGATAACGTCTAGTGTCTAAACTAATGGAAAACTAGGGATTGAGGGCAGTTAGGACATTTCATGCTCAGAGGCGTGACAAAAATGTAATATGTAATCTGTAACGTATCCATGACCAAACGTATGGTGTCTCCGAACATTTCACTATGGCCGATGGAAGGTTCAAAGCTTATCGTATCCATGACCTTTGGTGTGAAATGATAATTGTGAAGTCGAGAGAGCGAACTCTATCACAATTGCAAATGAAAGAGGTAGAGCGTGGCTTGAGAAATTGTGATGCCTCTCGGTCCACCATAATTCGGAAGATATTCAGCAAAGCATTTGTTTTACTCGCCTTCGTCTCTGAACATGTAATCTTTAACGAAAAACATTTGTAATCTGAACATGTAATCTGTAACGATTTCCACTATGGCCAAAAGATCGGTCCACATTTTTATATTTTTCTTTCGAGATGAATGATTAACCCCAAAAAATACAATGAAAAACTAAACAAAAAGCAACGAAAGTAAAAATTAATGAAAAAAGTTTTAGAAAAAAAAAATCTTTTTGCATATATACGTAGAACAATGGAAAAAAAATTTAACGATAAATTAATGAAAAAATAAATTCTTTTTGCATAGTGATCATAACGATACGGATCGAGGGAAATTAGGTTCCTCTAGAGATGTGTTTAACTTCACCTAATCTAAATCAAGACTGTTGCAAACCAATATACCGAACGCTTGCTTTGAAGTTCTAAATTCTCTCAAGCTAATTATTACATAAAATATAAGTTTCTCAATAAAGTAATTAATTCAAAACAAAAAAGTACGTAAATGAAATATCTAATTCCCAACATAATTACACAAACAATTTTTCAATCTCTCACAAGCGCCAAAAGAATACGAGGAAAACACGATCTCAAAGATCCTCATCCCCTCCCATTCTACCATATCATAGATAACGATAATAGGCCCAATAACTAGATGTGGATTCCCCAATCAAAACCTTAGGGATGTGTGCAATTTTCCAATAGTTCCCATCTTGTAAGTCTCTATTCAAGCTCGAAATTAATGTTTTAGACATATCACCAAATTCAAGATGTTGAAGGTTGGCCAAATATTCAACACCATAAGGCAACTCCATCATCAATTTACAGTCTCGAGATAAAGCTTTTCAAGAAGAGGCATCGAGTTAGATTCCACTCTCACCCATTTCAATCCTACTAAGCCAACCAACCACAATTGTTTAAGCTTTTGAAACCCACCAGCATTGAAAAAGTAATCCATCTCCTTTATATGCCATAAGTTCAAGGTGAAGCAAATTGGGCAAATGTTGAAGGGATTGCAGTGGATCAACATCTCTTAACTTACTCCACCATAATTGTAATCTTTTCAGGTTGTGAAGAGATGGTATTCAGTGCGGTATCTTCTCCAAACGTCCTCTTAGATGGAGTGTTCGAACAAGTCGAGGCAGCAAAGACAAAGAATCTAAATCAATGATCTCATCTTCTTCTATTGCTGCAATGGACAACGAGCGAAGGTTGTTTAGCTTCTCAAGCAAAGAACATAGCACAGTCCCATCTTCCTTCTATAGCCTTACCATGACCAATCTCCTAAGTTGAGTTAACTTCCCTACCGCTCTTAGCACGATGCCTTCGCTTGCATCAACACCACATAGTTTCTGCAAGTACAATAAATTTCCTATTCCCACCGGGGCTTTGAAGCCAATTGTAGCATGAAAAGGATAACAACACCTAGCGTCGACATTGTAGCAATACAACAAGAGATGGCGAAGATGTTGGAGCTTCAAGATCTCATCAGGAAACTTGGTGACATTCGTTTGTTTCAGATCCAATGTTTCTAGCTTCTTGAGTTTTCCGATCGATTTTGGGAAAATTTTTAGGTTTGTTGCCCTCAAACTTAGATAAGTAAGATTATGGAGTTTCACAATTTCATGAGGGAATGTTTCCAATTGTGCTCCTCTCAAGTCTAACACCGTTATTAGCCTTACGCCCTTGCCTAAGGATGCAATCTTTGACAACATGGACAACGAATCTATTGCACTGAACACGAGCAAAGAACGTAGTCGATTGAAACAAATGTTTTGCTAAATATCTTCCAAATTATCATGGATTGAGAGGCGTCGCAATTTCTCAGGCCATGCTCTGCCTCTTTCACTTGCTATTGTGACAATGTTTTGCTCTTTGGACTTCGGAATTATGATTTCACACCAAAGGTCATGGATCCAATAAGCTTTGAACCTTCCATCGTCCCTGACTTTTGACACTTCTACTCATAAGCTCATTGATAAATAACAAGTGAAGAAATGCTCCGAATGAGATAGTTTGGTGTTTTTTTTAGAATAGAGAAATAATATTTTTAATGGAATAATTTTAATATAAAGAGTCTGATGTAATAGAAATTTTAAAAGTGAATAGCTAAAGTAATAAAGTAATTTTGGCAATTGATATTTACGCTCCACTTTTTACTTATGGCTCTCCACTTTGTTCATAAAGTAACTTTATGTTAAAATTGGAGCGCCGTTAGTAAAAAGTGGAGTGTGAAAATCAGTTTCCATAATTTTTTAAGGTGTAAATTGTTCCAAAATGTAAAGAGCCCGATGCTAATGCTCTAAATATGCAAACCCTGATTTGTGGTTATATTAATCTTGACAACTGATTATGTAGATTTAGATGAGTTGAAGTTGAGCTTAAGAAAGGCTTTAAAATTCCATGGTAGGTGAGGGTATCTTGAGCCCTTATTCATGCTTAGTGATTTTAAAGTCCTCTAATTTTAAAAGAAGCAATTTCATGGACTTTTCTTGCCCCTAAAACACACAACACCGTGCATAAACCGGTAGCCATGGTTGCCGGTGACCACTCCCCGTTCAACCACCACCAGGGGATACAGTCAGAGCACGGGAAGCGACAACATCGAACTTGGTAGTGCTAGAGACGACTTCATTGTGGAGGGCATGGAGCTAAACAACGACAGTGTCGATCATGAGTGGTGGTGGAGATGACGTGGCCTTCTGGATCTTTCCACGACGACTTGCGACGGGAGCAGTGATGACTCCAGGAATTCCGAAGCATGGGATCATCCATAAATGCGCGTTAATACTTTTGTCAATTGTAAGACCGAAAAAAAATAGGGAAGGGAAACTAATCACTCGGATCAATTGTGATATACTTCGTTCCAATTTCGGGGAGTATGCTGCCACTGTGATAAATTTTTGCAGGAACATAGTGAATTGTATGCTTCTCTAGTTAGGAAGGATTCATTAATGAGCGACGCCTAGGAGACCATGGTGACCACCCAAGCAATGTTCTATCAACTTGGACAATATACTCGAGGGCAGAAAAAGAATTTTTAGAAAGCATGGAGCTCAAAAATATTTAGCTATACTCTTAAGGACACGCTAAGATTATTTTTGTAAATCAATTATATTCCATCTTGTCCCGATGAGCGTCACTGCTTTCATGTGGTGTGTCAGATTCGTGGGGAGATGAGGAGGATCGATTTGAACCACCCCTGTTACGGTGAGGTGGTGGTGGAGCGTGCCCAGTTGACGCTGCCCGGCCAGTGCCACGGCCGCGTGCAAAAACAGTCAGAAGAGAACTCAAATTCAGAAGTTGGCGAGTCATTGTACCTGACGAAAGAGGCGAAGTTGAATACTCGGGCGATGAAGATTGGCTGGTATCACATTCAGGAACTGATTGTTCGATTTAACGCCGTGTGGATGTTCTGAGCCTCAGACGAGGAAGTGGGACACCTTCTGAGAGAGGGACCTTGCCAGGCTGCCCGGCAACTGTAACTCCAGTATTACACCTCGAACTCATTGGCTAGGGAGTAGTTGATGTGGAGGCAGTGCTGGTGCTGGGATTGGCGAGTCTTCTGTCAAAAACCCCTCTGTAAGCGGGATCGTATCCCAACAGCACGTCAGCGTTATGATCCTGACCAGCTGTTCGAGTACCAGGCTCGCCTGTGTATCTCAGAACTCTATTAATCTCCTCTGTTCGGACGTAGCTTGGTTCTCGTCTGGGACGCTTGTTAGCGTTGTCAGCTGCAAGATCGAAATCCAAAATGAAAATTAAAAACATGGCAAAGCTACGAGAAGGCGGTAAATAAAGAATTGCAAGACAGAATCAAGAGCATACGTGGATAGCCCCATATGTGGGGGCACTGGAGCCCCACCACTTGGCCATCTTTCCCTATTGGCTCGAATGCTCCCGTTACGTAAAGGAAATCAATCTCGTGGTCACGAGCAGAGTCTGGCAGATTTAGCACAAGACGTTTGTCTGCCCTCCTAACCTTGAAGTAATACGTATTGTACTCGGGATTTAGTACTAAACTATACCACCACTGGATATCCCAGATTCCTAATTGGGTCCCCAGAATCCTATTTAGGGCTATAATCCCCATCACCAGCCAAAAAATGTTTGTTGAAACTTGCATGGGGGGTGAGGCGGTACCAATTCAGAACCTGGCGGAGTAGTGGGTGAAGGGGAAAACGGACTCCACCCTCGACAATCGCTACGATGAGAATGCACATTCTATCCCACGAGCCGCCGTCCCAATCCGGCCCCAAAGGGGCAAGTTCAAGCCCCACATTGTCAGGGATGTTGTATTCAGTCCTAAAGGCCGCCATGGCTATAGGGTTCTCACAGAGTTTTCTAAACTTACTAGGTTTGGGAGTATTTTTGTTTTCATCAGCCATGGATAACTGTTGGAACTCAGAAATGAAAGGGGATTTAAAAAAAAAAAAAGAAACAGACGACACTCTCAGAAGAAAAGCTAAGGTCGAAATTCCAGAAACTGAAACGGATTAGAATGAGAAGTGAAATGCTTACGGAATCAAAAGAGCAGTTTCTTGGGACGCGAACGAGTTGCAGACGGCGGCGATGGCGGAGAATTATGAGTTTCTTCGTCTGAGTTGTGAAAAGGATAAAAGCCCTAACAAAGCATTCCTTGGAAGATTATAAGGGAAAAAGACGGAGATGAAACGATGGGTCTCACGCCGTTACGAGTTAAAGTAACAGAAAGCCGATGCCGTTCTGACGTCGTTTGATAAAACGTCAATTCAAAATTAATGACAGGCATACGAAACATGCCACGTAGAATCATTACCCTGAAATGGTATAATGACAAAGGTGCCAAAAAGAAGAGGAGTTCGGTCTAACATTCATTTCTGAGTTTCACCTATTGCCCCCGAACAATGACAGATAAGTAAAGCTGGGGAGCAATTGTAGGGAGGTAATCCCGAACAGATACATTTAGTTGCTGAGCACATGACATGTGGGAACACGTGGTAAGTATGACAGGGGTTATCACCGGGTAGTGCGATGAACGGTGATATGGACCAGTGACATGAGAGGTCATTGGTCCAGGTAGTCTGTTCGGCGTTGTAAGGGCAAAGGACATGTGAAGTCATTTGTCCAAATATAATGATAAGAACTAGTTACATGTGAGGTCATTGGTCCAGACGGACTGTTCGGCAATAGGATAGCCGAACATAGCGAAGAACTGTTGAAGAAGTTGCCCTAAAATCGTGAGGTAACAAGAATGCTCTAGAAGGTTCCATAACAGTGATATTCTGTAAAGAGATGAGATCCCGAGTATATAGGACCAAGGCAAAACACCCAACGTGAATGGGATATTCGGGTGAGTACGGGAAAGAGTTCTGAAAGGACTAAGCTATTGCACCGATAAGGGAACGAGAATCCAAAGGATATTAGGTTTCCTATATGAGATAGGAATCCTAGGGCAACAAGGATATTTGGGCAGCAAGTATCCGTGAATCTATAAATACATGGTAAACCTGGAGGTAAAAGGTACGCAATATTCGGCATTGATATTGTTCTCCTACTGATAATTAGGGTTTATTGACCAGTACGTGATACTAACTTTGGCATCGGAGGGCCTTTGCCACGAGAGGCAGAGGTGCGCTCACCCCTTATTTGTCTTGCAGATTAGGGTTTCGACGACAAATTAGGGTTCTGGTGAAGAGGTACGAATAAACCGTTGCAATCCAAGTTAGCTCGAGGCATCAATTGTTTTCATCCTACTACAGTTAAAACTTTATTAAGCAAACAAACCATAATCCCAGGAGAGAGCAGCTCTCACTTACAAACAGAAACAAACCTTGCAAGGTAGGATAGGAAAGCCAAAGTAAGCAACAATTACAATGGACTAAAGATCCTCGAACAAATTAATGTTCCAACAAGCAACAAAAAGCCCATTTGCATATCACTACACTTTGACATTTCTCCCCGAACAAGAGGGTGTGTGTGTTGATGGAGTGTTCAGCTTACGATGTGGATTATGGGCTAAATTCTATTACCTGTGTGCGCTAGTTTCTGCACTTATTATGATGGGGGCAATATACTCGATCTTTTTGGCAATATTTGTCTTAGTTAAACAATGTATATCTTGGTTAATGCAAAAGGAACATCTGCTGCTATATTAGTTTGGTTAATTAAGGAACAAGCTAAGGAACATCTACTTGATCCTTATATCATGCTGTTATTTTGAGGGTGTTGTGGGTGAGACCGTGAGAGTATTGAATGAGGATTATTATCTTTTCAGGGGGGTTGTGGCCTTTTCACTCTAGTTCTTTTTTTGTTTTGATCCGCTTCTTTTTTAGTTCATTGTTATCTTTCTATTCTCATTTGCTCGTTCTTCATGGGGTCATGCTCGCGATCCTTTGTCTTTGTAATGTTTTTTTGTAATCTATCAATTAAGTTTTTTTTCCCTTTTAGATCTTGTGTTTTATGAGTTGTATATCATATTTAATGCAGGATACACGATGAGCAACACAACTTTTTGGATTGAAGAATACAGACGAGCTGATTCATTTGAACGTACACTAGCTAGCTAGTCATTATTTTATTTGTATTCCATACATTTTTAATTAGCAATTCGCTTTTGAAAGATGACTAGGAACTTTGTGTACTAGAGAATGATTTTATGTTTTAATTATTAATATATAGACTTTTTTCTGTTGGTGGATGCTTTTATTTTTTGGATTGTCTTAACATGATCTTGCCTTGGAACAAGAATGGTTGGTTCTCTCATTTTCATATTTTTTTTGCCGATTCCTCGCGAGTATCCTTAAAATCACGTTCTAAACACATTGAACGGCTCAGATCATCGAAATTCAATTGAGAAAGGAGAGGTGCAGACGGATGTGGACGGAAAGAGGTTTGGACTTGAATCAAACTGATACGGGTGTGGACGGAAAGAGGTTTGGACTTGAATCGGACTGATATTATATATATATAACACAATGAAGAGATGACAGTTAATAAGTGTGATGTTAGGACATAAAAGATGATAGTTTTAGACCACTTTTATTTAGGGTTTGTAAATGTAATATTACATATTCAATGATGCTTTATAACTGTCATCTTTTACTTTTTAATTACACTTAAACAATATCATCTTTTAAAAAAATGACAGTTTTAAAGCACTTTAATAACGTTTCAAAATTGTCATCTTCTACTTTCAATTACGTTTAAAAAGCGTTATCTTTATAGATATTGATGACAGTTTCAAACTGTCATATCTTTTAATGATAGCTCCAGAGATGACAGTTTCAAAACTGTCATCTTTCACGTTTAATGACTGTTATTTTTTATGATTATTGTAGTAGCTGCCCCTCTCTATAACAACTTAATCTTTTAGATCGATGAGTTGATGGTTAGTGATCTATTAGTTCTTCAGATCTGCCAAGTGTCCATTGACCTAGTCGAATTATCTTGTTCTCTATTATAAGTAACTCATCTGACCGGTCCTTTCTGGTTTTACTGTGGAAAGTAAGCTATTCATTCTCTCTGTAGTGGCATCCACCATTGACGTATCACGTTTGGTTCCAGCCTGCACTCGCCTTCAAACCGAACGTCATTGGAAATTGTTGTACATTCAGAAAGAAAGTATGCAACTCTCCGACGGAGGAAGCTGGTTTTCAGCTGTGTTGCTATAAGATCTATATGACCAAGATTTAACGGATGAGATAGATTGATCATGGATGCCTAATTTCTCATATATTTTCTCCCTTGTCATAGATAGCGTCAACTGTGCTACAAGTTTTTGCCTAGAAAAAACACATCAAGGAGTTGGTTAGCTAAAGCAATGTACAAGAAAGTTTGGTGCAGACAAGGTATCCCAATTAAAATGATCTTTTTCATTCTTTGGCTCCGCTGCTGTGTCCCTACGCAATCAGGAAGATGAATGTCATAGACACCTGTTCTTCGGAGGCGAGCTTTCTAAGAACACATGGGCAAGTTCTAAGAAATGCCAAATCAAGAGAAGGCCTTGTGAAGTGGTCTGATGAACTGGCTTGGGCAATCCACCATCTTCTATGACCATTGTGGTAATGGCCAAGAACCAGATTTCACTTGATTTGCTTACAATGCCGAAGGCCAGAGTTCTCTTTAATGGGGTTTCCAGCCAGAAAAGCATCTTCCCTATGGATGCCAGTGAAAAGCAGCATATTGCATCCCAAAGTTCTTACTTCCGTCCACCAAGAGTTGCCATCGAAACAGTTTTTTTTTTTTTAATTAATCGAACCAGCATGGCTATAGCAAACAAGGGAAGCAGTGCAAAAGAGGGAAGGAAAACTAATCACTTGATCAATTGTGATACACTCCGTTCCAATTTTCGAAAGCATGCTGACATGCTGCCACTATTGGTGCAAAAGTCTTCGTAGCTAATGAAAGTGGATAAACAGAGATGCTTCAAGTCACGTTACTATGTCGCTGTCCTTAAGACGATATTTTCGGGAAGATGAAAGTGGATTGATTACGTCATGGGTCCTTAAGACGAAGACGGATATGTGTTTGAAGAATGCTGCGAGTTTTCAATCTTTGATGATGGTAGAGTGGGCTGAAGGAGACACAATCAGGAAACTATACGAATTCGCTTTGGTTTTGTTATTTCATCAGAAATGGGTGAGATAAATTGAATTATTATATCACGACAAAACTAATGTGGAAATGGGTACGTTTTTCTTTTCCTATGAATTTGTTTTCTTGATTATCGTACTGATGGGAATTGCAAAGAGCATGATTAGTCAGTTTGCATTTGATTAATACCTAATGGATGAGGAAATCTTTGTATTGTATGCATTTCAAATTTGCGCATTACTGATGTATTCGATAGGCTTCCTTTGTTAGTGTGGCATTGTTTGGGGTAAACGGATAGAACGGGCTCAGTTTGTGACTTAGTAAAATTTGTTTTTACATGGCCCCACCGAACCAAGTCATGACTGGCAGTAGGTTCACATAGTTTCGAGACTTATCATCTGTGAAGTAGTAATTAGATTTAATTTTATCTAATTGTTACATTACTTCCATTAATATCCATGGAGATATTGTTGCTATGCATGTATCAGATCTTTGATATTGATAATATATCTGATATATCTTTATGGATTAGTATACTTCCCCAGGTTATCTTAGTACATGTGAATCAATGATTTCTATTGTTATTTGACTAAAGGTTGAATTGTTGCACCGTTTGAATGGTTACGGTTTTGGACCATTGCGGAGGAGTTGAATACCATCAATGGTGTCCATTCATATGCAACAGTTATATTTAAAATGTTTTGTTTTTTTGCATGGGTACAAGGTTTTATTCACGGATAGTTTCGGATAGATTTTTATAGCCAAGGTTTATGTAGTCTGACGTATGTGATACCTGACATGGTAATTATGTCATGGTGATATCTATATTAATTTTTAAATCAGAAAACCCCCCTCTAGGAGTAGTTTGAACGCTTCCGCATAATTTCAGTTTGAGAGAACTTTGTGTGGGAAAGGCAAAAGCCACAGAGACGTTTGAGTTTGGCTAGTTCATGATCGGGTAAGCGGCACTTGTTTCCTTTATTCTTGTCCCTTTTTCCGTTCTTTGTTGTACATGGATATTAGAGTAGAGTTATCGAACAAAGGAGTTACTGGGAGATTATATGAAGTAGTGCAGATGTTGTGTGTGATGTGGGTGCGAGACCAGATTTCGAGATTTGTGCGTGGCGGCATGCGGTGTGCTGTGTCTGAGGCGAAGTGGTGTGTGGTGGTGCAGGTGGTGTCATATGTTTTGAGTGAATTCTTTAAGGAGCAGGAGGTGTGCCATGGTGTCCACGTGGGAATCAAGGAGTTTATTCTACATGAAAGTTATAGAGTTGGGTGTTCTGGTGGTCTTAATTGACTTTAGCACTAGGATTAATTAGTAAACTGTATTTAGCTATTAGTCTAGGTAGTGGGATTTTTGGTGATAGTATACCATTCTTTTATTCAGGTTAGCATCTTTTTGCATACTCGAGTTGCATTACGTTTGGATCAGGGACGGATTCAGAAATGTTATTTAGCGGGGGCACCTTATTAATTATAGTGGCGAAAATTTATTTTTTTAGTTAACCACAATAAGATCGATCATTACATAATTATTAAGGCATGCAATACAAACTACAAAAATATATAACACTATTTTCACTTAAATTATTTAAAAATGAGCACAAAATCTCAAACAAAATTTGAGAGTATGTTTTACATGAATATCGACAAGTTTTAGAATGATCGATATAGTTTTATTAATGATATTATTTTAAAATATTGCTCTTAGATGGTTAAAAATAAGTACAATTAAGAAAGAATCAATCCAAGTACACAAATAGTTCAAAAATCAACAAGTATAAATGCACCATATGACGAAATTGAAACATAAAACTAGTTTTATATGTATATTTTCAAGCTATATGCACTTGTTTATGTGTAGTAAGTACACTTAATTTTATAATTATGCAAAATATACAAAAATATAACAAAATTATTTTAGTTTCGAGCGGGGGCACGTGCCCCCACGTGCCCCCCTTTCCCTCCGTCCCTGGTTTGGATCCAGATGAATAGTTAAGCATGTTACGTACTTTTGAACTTTCTCGTGTTCCCTAAAATTATTCTTTTAGAAAAGTCATAACCGTTGTTTGGAAACAAACAATTGATTGTGTTTGGTTATGGAAATTGGCATTCGGTTTGGTGAAACCAGTTGTCATTCAAATAATCTTTTTGGTGAGAACTTGGTGGATATTAATGGGAACATTTATTTCGGAAGTCTAGTGAAATTATTCCTCTTCGTATTGGTGACCCTGGCCATTGGGAAAAAGACCTTGTTAGGTTGGTGACCCTAATGCTCAACGGCTTTTCTTTCGTCGGATCATCTTAGGGAAAAGTACCACGGGCTGCCAATCCTGGTAACTCTAATTAAGTTCAATATTGGATCCAATTTTGATGAGATTTATTTTGGCTATGGTACTGTTTGATTGTGGTTTCCCATTGTTGATGGAGTTAATGTTGTGATCATCACTAAGAATGTTTATTTATTTTATTTTTTTGGAAAGACTAAGAATGTTTATTGGTTAAATGCTTCATTGATTAATTTATTATTTTGCTAGACACCTCGTATGCCAAATTATGTTTATTGGTAAACTATTTTAATCCATGCTTTCAACTTTATTTAACATACATGTTTCGCCATTCACTGAGCTCATCAACTAACGGATTTTTATCCAACTTCTCTTTCCGACAAGTTGAGGAGTTAGGCAAGGGCTCTGGTGATATCTCGTGGATTTCTTTTGTTGAGTCTCATTCTAGTTTTATTTTAAAAATCGCTTCCACATTCGAAACAATTGTCAAATGGTAAATTCTTTTTATTATTGTTGGATCACTGGATATTGTTTGGTTCATGGGATGGTTGTGGCCCAGGTTTATGATGAGACATATTTGGCTTTGGATTTGATTAATAACGAATAGGGATCATTTGAATTTCAGTTACTTTAATTTATTTAGGTTGCGTGTTCTATGGGTTAGCCTCATGGTTCATGGCCGGTCACTTCTCATTTTTGGGGTGTGACAAAAAATCATGACCAAAAGCAAAAAAAAAGATCACTAAAGGCGAAAAGTATGAAACATTTTTTTTTTTTTGGTCTAAAGTGTCCTCTTATATAAAGTTTTTTTGAA
>BPLS01030223.1:3308-14975 GCA_019656275.1 Rhododendron kiyosumense | reverse complement strand
TCAAGCAAAGTACACTCTGGATTTACTTAAGAAGGCAGGTATGACAGGTCTTTATTTTATTAAGTTAAAGTGGTCCTTAGGAGAAGGGAACAATATATATATATATATATATATATAGTTACTAGCTAGCTAGTGTTTGTTCATACGTGGGATAGATGATCGATCAGTCATGAGAAGTAGTACTCTGTCTAAATTGATATCTAATCTCAGTAATTATAAGTAGTAGTAATCTGTCATTTGTTTTCTCCCATGCATGAACTTAATTAATTCGATCATTGACATCTCTCTTTCTCATGTCACAGTACTGTACACGTACTCACGAAAAGCGATCCCTTCTTTTATACATGTGACGGAGCACTAGACAACGTTTTACATAGTGTGGTGAATATACAATTACGTTTTGTGACGGAGTATGTATTAGTGTATCGGTTTTTGACATGTCCAATCGATGACTCGCAAATTAATAAGATTTAAGTACACCAGTGTGGTGCGAGCCAGGAAGTACTAGAAAGTACTGAAGCAATTCGGGGTAGCAGCAAGAGCCGCGTACGTAGCTAGCTATATCCCTTGAAATTAGAGGAGCCGATAATGATGGCACCGGTTGAGTACGGTACCACAGCCATGGCTCTATCCTAATATCTTCATGATTAGGTGGTTTCGTAGAACTAGCTACGTACGGCTGTTGATGTTTATCACGTAGACGTACATGAGAGGCGATACAAGAGAGTCCTTGCACGCCCAGGATCCCTCTATGGCGGCTACTTAATTGGATATTGTAATAACTCCTTGTGCATCTAGCTAGCATGTGTATGAGCGGGATTCTGGTTTGCAATCGTTTTGTACATGTGATTATACCAAAAATACACATGCGTATGTTTAAGCCGATTTCTAATATGATTATGATTTTAGTTCCACTTTGCTGTCGTAATGGATAATACTTTACCGCTACAACTACTTTAAGTTCTCTTGCATCAAAATAATATTGAAAAACTCACAATAGCTACACCACACCCGAATTTCTCCAAGTATCATTCAATATACTTCCTCGACTTGCTACAGGTACCGATTGGTACCGTAGGGATATCGTAGGGATGGCCGCGCCAGGCTGTCTCCGGTCATCGGACGGCCGATCCGAGCCATCCAGTAGCCGGAGACGGCTCGGATCGGCCGTGCGGTGGCCGGAGACCACCCGGCGCGGCCGTCCCCACGGTACCGGTCGGTACCTGTAGAATTTTCGTTAATTTAGCTTTTAGTACGTTGTCATGTGCTCTGTGAGTAATTAAGCATCTCTCACCAGTATTTTCTTTTCAAACGTTAGATATTTTTTTTTGAAATTAAACCATTTAGCTGCATCAATGATGGTAAGTAGTTTTTGCCATGGTTTTAAGTTGCGGCATCGGAACAACTAGCGGTACGTTTTGCACCATAACTATCCGAAATCCGACCAACGGTTGTATATTTTTTCAAAAATCATTGACTCGAAAGTTAAAAGAACCTTATAGCATGTGAAAATCAGTTATATTAATTTTTTGGATGATGCTATGGTGTCTACTCTTCATTTGGGGACACCATAATTTTTGGCATAACCAGACCATTACAAGCATAACCAAGACCAGTGGCATGTATAACCAAAGCCTAACAAGGCATAACCAAAATCAGCATAACACTTTTTGAGTTATGATAAATGTCACTGGTCTTGATTATGCTTGTAATGGTCCGGTTATGCCAAAAATTACGGTGTCCCCAAATAGAAGGTAGACACCGAAGTCATTCCCTAATTTTTTTGGATTGTGGTAAAAAAATGTTATACTCCATCCGTCCCACTTTAAATATTCCTTACGGGAATTCGGGCAATTTCAAATCCACAATCCAATGAAAATATATTTCTACGTGTTATTTTTATATTTTCTTACACCAAATTAAAATGCTCCTTGAGCATTTTAATTTGGTTTAAGAAAATAAAAATAAAAATATGTAAAAATAAGTTTTTTTTGGGGTTTAAAATTACACGAATTTCAGTAGAAAAAATTTAAAATGGGACGGAAGGAGTATTAATTAATTAATTGGTTGATGGGTCGATGGATCGATCGATTATTGATGGTATGTTGTCAGATCGATCTGGGCATTGCAATGAATCCGTACAGGAAGGGTTCGACTTGAAAATTGCCAATACACTTCTGACTTTTGAACTTACAGCTGGTAGATCAGTGTGCAAAGCGCGATACCAAGAAGCCAACATATTAGTCGCATATGCCAATATTCCCTAGCTACCTTTGCTTTCTCATCCAAATTAAAGCACATTAATTAGGTTCAGTGTTAGGTTGAGTTGTAAACGGTGAATGAAATTTGCTTGATCAGTATGTACAATACATCAATTTACAAGAAATTTAGACGTGAACAGTATTGTGATCACGGATTTAAATGTGAGAGAGAGAGAAAGAGAGAGAGAGAGAGAAGGAACAATATCTATGACAGATTCAAACAAAGGAAAATACACTAGCTAGAAGTTTAAATGTCATATTTAATGACACAGGGGAGGCTTTTGCCTGTCATTAGGAAGCTAGCTTAGAGCTCGAGTCGACGCAAAGCAGTGAAAAAGGAATTTCTTTTTTCTTTCTCCCTCCCTAACAATTACCACCAAATTAAAAGAGTACATACACTAATACTACTTCAATGATCAGCTAATTTGGTGGATCACCAAGCCTGAGCTCAAGATCCAATTCCTCCAATGACCCAGTTTTCAGTCCAAGCACCTCTGAAATGTACTTGATGAAACTGTACTAATAGTCTTATGTCTCTTATGACTGCTAATTACCTCCTGATGATCAACATCAAACCCACATGGTCGGTTTTGAGAAATAACCGCATTCCACCCCACAAACAAATTATTCCCAACAAAATCCTCTCTCCTAGTACCCTTTTCAACCGCAGTTTTCAAATCCGGTGAAACCCTAGAAGGAGAGTAGTGACCATGAGGTGATATTGACCGGAAACTAGGGTTATCACTGGGGTCAAGTTTGGAATTTTCATAGCAAACCTGAGATGGGTTATTGTGGTTTAGTTGATGAACAACTGCATTTGGTGGAGAGACAGGTAGCTTGAGCCTAGCTCTATCCCTCCTGTGGACATTCATGTGGCCTCCAAGAGCTTGAGCTGATCTAAACATAGTTTTAAAATGCGGTATCGGTCGCCGTCGCGGTATCGGGACGTATCGGTGATACGTCGCGGGAATCGGGCGTCGCGGTCGTGAATTTTTAAAAATTATCAGCAATATGTATAAAACTTTGAAAAATATACTTTTGCCCCCAACATTGGCTTAAATTATCACATTTTAATTAATTTAAGACATGTAATAGCCCATTCTCTTCATGTGAAATATCCGATAATTTATCAAAATCCGCAAATCAATAAGATTTTACAAATATGAGAAAAATGTAACATTATGAGTTTCGATATAATTGACATAAATAGCAAAATAAGATGAAGATATTAAAATAAACACACCATAGGGGTCCGATTGGATGACGTATGTGTTTCGGGTATATTATTTATGAAGGAGTGATAAGATAGTAAGGGCATTAGTTAAGAAAGGAGGGCCCACATTGATCTGATATTTATAGATGGTGTATTAAAAAGTAAATGATTTGGATGATGTATTAGAGAAGGAGGATAAAATAATACTTTGTTAGGATGGAAGATAAATTTGGTGTATAAGGAATGATGTATGATGTAAAAAGCTAACAAATGACTATTTTGCCCTTACGAAGTATTAAAAATTATTATTACAAAATCTAATAAAATTAATTACTTTACCACAATTAATCAATACTCCACCCACGGTTTTCAATTTAATTATTTTAATAATTTAAAAAACCCACCCACGGTTTTCAACCTCAATTACACGGTTTTACAAAACCCACCCACCTCTCTCTCTCTTCTGTCCCAGACAAAACCCCCCACCTCTGTTCCAGACCCCTCTCTGGCTCTCTCTCTCTCTACAAAACCCACCGACGTTCCAGTCGACGATGGCAACTTGAAGACGGTGGTTGGTCAAATCCACACCGGCGACGGCCAAATTTCGAACGGCAACAGTGACATTCGGTACTTCTCTCTCTCTCTCTCTCTCTCTCTCTCTCTCTACTATAAATGACAACTCCGGCCATTATTTTTCCTCTCTATTTTCCATTTTGTCCATTCTGTGTGCATGTGCAAAGAGGTGATGAAGAGGGGGGATTAGGGAGGGCAGAAATGGCAAGATTTCACTTGTATTGCCCCGGATTAGTTATGGCTACCTCCGGAGGTGAGTAATCGTACAGCCACAACTAGTTTCAACCTGTTTTTTTTTTTTTCCCAAACCGGTATGTACCGGCCGAACCGGTCCAAAAATCCGTTACGTACCGATACGTATCGGGAATCGGCCGGTTCACCTGGGATTTTCGATCTACCCGTTATACCGGCCAATATCCGAATCGGTACTCTAAAATTCCGGTACGAACCGGCCGATACGTACCGTATCGGCCGATATTTAAAACTATGGATCTAAACTCCCTCTTGCAAAAGCTGCAAGAATAAGATCTCGGCGGCCATATGAAACCCGAGTTGTAAGCGAACGCTTGCTCTTCCCACGAGCTGTTGAACCGATGATCAATCATCGGTCCTTGAAAGTGCATGGTATCATAAAGAAAGCGTTTGTTGCTTTTAATCCACAAGGAATAGTGAGAGTATTTTTCCGTTGAGGTTAAACCAGAGAGACTGAGAGAGACATATACAAAATTTGGAAATAGTAGTTCTTATGGAGCAGAAGGAATTTTTTTAATAGATGAGATAGAGAGAGAGTGTATATATGTTCAATATGGATGCATGAAAGCTACTGAAGCTAGAATCTATATATGAGGGAAGTGGAAAAGCCCGGCCAGCTGAAAAATAGTAAAAGTCTTATGGGTGATTTTTGGAAGATGGAGGAAGTGGTAGCTAGCTAGCTCTGATTTGGCTCTTTTTAATTAAGTGACCGTGACCGTGACTGTACGTACGTTGTTTTGTAGCTGCTCTGGTCCAGAGTTTTTATTGTTAGTAGGTTAGGAGTACTTTTTTTCTTCTTTCTTGGAAATTAAAGGCCAGGTTTTGAAGGTCCCATTGGTCAGCTCATGCATGCAACTATATATCATGTATGTATTTGAAGTTCATTAGGTTTCTCGATCAAAAAAAAACAAAACAAAAACAAACTTACTCCGTAATTAATTCATGTGTACGTACGTATACTACCTACATAAAGGCTAAAGCACGTACCTAGCTAGCTTGCTACAACTCCTCTATCTTTACTCCCTAAAATTAAAGGCCATGCTTGTTAACTGGCCGGGTCGAGTCTTCCCTGAGCTCTTTCCGGGCCGGCTTGTTTTTATCATTAAAATTGCTCCTGTTTTAACTCGTTGACTAAATGCATTAACCATGCTATAAATTAACTATATCGATCTAATTAATTATTTCAATAACATGCAAATGGTCGCCAAACAATTTTTATATCTAAAGCTAATTAATTAATTAAGTTTTGAGAACAAACGTATGTACGTGTTCCGAGATCAAATTGATCAAAATCTAGACTACACACGTTTTTTATCATGTTGATGTTCTCAATTATAACCTCTGAAAGATGAACGATTTAAGTTGTCCAAAGAAAAATTCACAAATAGTCCAATAAGATCGTACCGGAGAGAATCCTATTCCATCTGCATATACTGGAGCTGTCAAAAAAAATTTGTGTTTTCAAAAATCTTTTAATCCCCACTCCGCCTTTTAATGTCTGCTAAGACGTACGATGTTGATAATCTATAAATGAGAAATGCATACTGCAACATGGTGGATGCATGGTCGGTTGTTTAATTGCATTAATGGCAAATTATTAGGGATAAGAATTTTAACCCAAAGTTGTTGCCGTGAAATTTTTTATTTTTTTTGTTAACCAGATATCTAGATAAGTTAGCGAGAACTTCGACTAATTCCGAAGCCCTGAAGGTAACGACTGGGCAAAGCGGTGCAATATTTTTTAAGTGAGTTTATAGGAGCAAAATTTTCCCATGACCAAGTAGATAGAATTTGGTGATAATGTCAATTGGAAGCATCCGTATTGAGCCAAGCGAAACAAGATTACTAAATTAATTAAAATCAAATAGTACTACTGCATACTTAATTAATTAATTGATAAACTTATACACTGCTTACCATAGCAGACAAGACGTCAAATAAGCTTGATAGTTGGGAAGATTGAATTAATACAAACGTATCGTACAGTTCAAGAATTCATATGGAAAAATAAAAATGAAAGGCCTTTGTAAATGCTTCAATGATTGTTTCTAAACTTGTACATAAACAATTCATATTTTCAAAACATTGCAATTAATTAGTACTCCAAGCTTGGTTTGATCAGTACTTCTAAACTTATCCTTCACCAAAGTGTGATCATAATCTCTCTCTGATCTTTCCTTCAAGATCACTTCTTCAATTTTAAAGTCATAAAGCACTTCTCTCATGAGTTAAAGCATCGAGCAATGCTACATATTCAAAAAATTTATCTCGAAATTACACCGAAAAGAAGATAAATTTACCTTTTTTCAATATAATTTTGGGGTAAATTTTCTGGTTACATAGAATTATTGCAAAGCATCTCTCACACGCACACACTGTTTACAAAACTAGCTAATAGTGAGCTACGGATTTAGAATTGAGGCCAAAAGGCATTTGGAGTCACTTTACAATATGTCCAAAGAAATTATAATCAAGCAGGGTTTGAACAGCAACGCGCGACAACTATAGAATTTTTTGGCCTCTAGTACTGTTACGTACACTTTGACATATTGATGATACTTAGACATAATTTGCACATATTTTTTTCTTCTTGGTCAAACGGAAATTCAATAGAACTTATGAAAAAAAGTACCACATTAAAAGTACAAATAGAGTTTCAACCGAATGAGCATGGGCTCTCATCCTAATCTAGCACTTACCTGATATTCAGGTTATCTCTAATTACAAATTCTCTCATCGCAATAGGCATATCCATAACAAACATGAGTTCATCAGTGTGTTCAGCTCCTAGTCTAGCAAGGTGATCAATACATTGATTAGCCGAGTGGGGAATGTGGCCAATTGTAGTGTTTGTCTGGGCCAATAGGAAATGAGCTTCATTAATCAGCACACTTTAAGGGTGCTGGCTTGGATTTCCTTCATTGATGAGGTTCACAGCCATGAGGGAATCAAATTCAATCTTCATATTTGCCAGCTTCCTTTCTAAATGATTTTCAGACCCTTGTGTATGCTCCATAACTAAGCTTCAAAGCTCGAAGTGAAGCTTCTCTTGCCATAGCATCCCATGATCCAATCTTCGAAGTGGTTTCTGAATTAGCCTCCAAACCCTCTGCTTAGCATTCGAAAACCTCGCCTTCAAATAAGGTTGAGAAAACCCCAAGCGTAGGGCTAAATCGTCGGTAGCATAATTAACCGGTAAGACCGGGATCGTACCACAGGGAATTCGCAAGATAGCTTAATTGGATTGTAGGTTAATATGGTAGAGTGCGGCATTCAAGACGGCCAACTTGGTCTATACTTCACAATTTCAATGTTGTTTTCATTTATTCTGATTGTTTAAATGCTGTTATGCAGTTAGCAGGGCGATCTGAGCCGCACTTCGCCAACACCTTTTTGTTGCACAACCTTGGTTTGGAAATTTCGAAGTTAGCTTTTTGCAGGATTACCAAGGTTGACCGTCAAGACGTTCATCTCGCCCATGGCCTAGCCAAGCGGGCAACACTAGCGTCTTCTTCGGCAGCAGCTGCCAGAGGCACATCGTTTTGGACTGGCGCGACTGCATAACTGCATGTTTTATGTTTATGGTTGTAGCTTATGTTGTTTGTTGTATTTTGTTTCAATTACGGACCCAATATCTGTACTTTTTTATTCCATCAATGCATTTCTTGCTCTTTCACTAAAAAAAAAAAGAGAGTAAATTCTGCTTAGCACATATTAGTTTCGATAAAAGAATTTATGCTTTTACGACTTCTCTCGCTCGAGACGAATCACTCAAGTAAGAAGATTGGAAGGGACTCTGACACAGTCTTTTCACCAATTTTCTCAACACGCTAGTCTGGTTACTAGATTTTTTTCCGGGGATGGCACCTCGACGAAGTCATTTGCACGGAAGAGAATATCGATCGATTGAATTCTATGCTTTGTTATACGAAGAGTATCACGATTACCTTTTTTCAGCTGGATACAATATTTGACCACTCTTGGATCTCTCCCTGTTTTTTTTTTTTTTAACTTAATGGTTCAAAATCACAATCCAAGAAGTTTCTGCACACATAGGGTTCACATTTAAAATTTCTATTTGGACACTTTCTAATGTCCTGTGAAAATAAGAATGAAGTTACAGGAGTAAGGTCATTTTAGTGTACATTAGTATTTTAGTCATTTTAAATTTTAGTATATAGTATGTAATTGGGTTGATGGACGGATTGGGTTTGATTTTATATAAATGGGCCGGGTCGGGTATGAGTAATTGAACTCATAATTAATGGGTCTAAATGGATTAATGACTTATTAAAGACCTAATCCAGTTACAACTTACCCAATTTGACCCAAACTCGCCCATTTGACACCCATATTTTCCGTCTCTAGTAGTGGAAAAGGTACAAATAAGTTTTTTTTGTTTGGGGTGAAAAAGTACAAAAATTCAAAATGATATAACCAACCAAACGGCCAAAATTGGGAAACCAAAATAGCAGTTGTACAATTTGAAGAAATTATTGAGTCACAAAAACTGGTGATAGGGGACCCAATTGACTTGACTTGTGAACTCTGTTTCTCATTGGGTAAATTAGGGCGCCCCTAAACAAGAAAATTAGTTGTTAAACCAAAGGAGACAGAAGCTTTAACATATCCACGTAGCAAATAGCTGTCAATAATTTGATCAAAAAAAACAAAAAACTAAAAACTGTGTGCTAAGTTATATACCCATGTACGAAATTCAATTCAAACCAAACAGATTTTTTTTCTTGGGTAATAGCCAAAAAGAAATTTACTTCATCTAAAGATTCAGCCAGATCGCTAGCTTAACCAGTATTATTAGGTATTGGCCGATTTGCATTTTGATATGTGTATTGAACTTTATTGTAAACTCTCTTTTTGGTTATAAAATTACTCAATTACCCAGAAAACAAAAGATTTTTACCTTCCTTATATTCAATTTCCAATTTCAACTGAATAATACTGCCAATAATGCATTTTTTCTGTTTTCCCCACCTGCGTGTGGATGTTCTTTCCTTGGAGGGTTTTTCCTTTCTTTCTTTCTTTCTTGTATTGGTTGAGCTGTTGAACTTGGTTATCTCGTAAACTCTCACAATTGATATAGTATCCTGGGTTTTGTGCTTTGTACTCATATATCTGTTGTAAAATGATCTCTTCGATCGATTGAAAAAAAAGGTCCTAAGATTTATTAAGTTACCTCTTCAACAGTTGTTACATTTATTAAGATAATAATGTTCGGATGAGGCACTTAATAAATTGAGCTAATTTTTGGTTTACTTGTTCTATTGTTACATTTTTTATTATTACATTGCGGATGCTCTTAGTGATATCAAATCGAGCTAAATTTTGGTTTACTTGTTCTACCCGACGAACTCTATGCAGTGAACATTTTCAATTATCGGAGAGAGACCATAGCAGCGGCAATTAGCTGTACATAGCACAGGGTTGCGCAACACCGGCCTCCAATCCTTATTTCAGGAGCTTTAAATTTTGATTTTGCATTCTCATTTTCTTATATACACGAAAAGATGAAAATGACCCTAACCATTTTAGTAGCGCTGCAAACGAATAGAGCCAGCTCAATAATAGCTCGACTCGGCTCTACTCGTGACCTTAACAAACAAGCTCGAGCTAGGGTTTTCAGCCAAATCTCATCCTTGTACCCAGCCTTTATTGTGCATGTGTGATATTCCTTTCGGTTAGGTTAATCTATGTTTTCCCTGCCCAATGGAATAGGTAATTGGTTTTGGGATACCATCAAACTTGTTGGATTTTAGCATGCCTGTCCAGAATAAGCCTGTGGATCACAGTTGAGTTTGCAAAGGAGCCCTTTTACCCACGTCCACAACGTATAACATGGGAAACAAATCTAGGCCACGGGCAATTAATGATCCTGTGCATCTCCCGTCCCATAATCTACGCCACGTTCAACATTCATTCATTACAGAAGACGTACTAGTGTACTACTTCAGCCCCACAAACGGGAAAAACCATTTCTGGGGTTTTGACTTTTGCTTCTCTCATTTTCATTTCCTTCTCTGTGTCAGTTACAGAACAGAGCAAAACAATTCCCAATTTCAATTCCAATTCCCATTCCCATTTCTCACTTCACAACTGCATTTGTACGGAAACAAACAACCCACCCACCCAAAAGGAAAGATCTCAATCCACTTGGGAATTTCCTAGGAACCTAATACTCCTATCATGTCCCAGTTTGGAGACCCGAATCCGACTCACCACCCCTTCAAGCTTTTCGTCTCTCGCGCCACTGATCATCTAACAAAGTTCTTCAAATGGGGCGTTTTGATCGCCCTACTCGCCTCCCTTTCACTCGTTCTCTACTCCGCATTCACCAGCCCCACCGGGTGGTTCCCCTGCCCCGACTACCACGCCCTGACCAGAAACACCACCCATCTCTTCAACGAAACCCGCAACGTAAGTATCGGCCCCACCAACATCTCCCACATCGTTTTTGGCATCGGTGGATCCGCGAAGACGTGGGCCCACCGCCGCCGCTACAGCGAGCTTTGGTGGCAACCCGGTGTCACCCGCGGCTACGTCTGGCTCGACGAAAGACCCAACCCGAGAACCACCTCGCCCGGAAAGTCGCCCCCGTACCGGGTCTCCGAAAACTGGACCCGGTTCAAGTACTCGAGTTCGCAACCTGCGGTCCGAATCGCCCGGATTGTGTTGGAATCGTTTCGGCTCGGGTTGCCCGACGTGAGATGGTTCGTGATGGGTGACGATGATACGGTGTTTTTCACTGACAACTTAGTTTCGGTGCTGTCGAAGTACGACCACCATTCGATGTACTACGTGGGTGGGAACTCCGAAAGCGTGGAGCAAAACGAGATGCACTCGTACGAGATGGCGTTCGGCGGCGGCGGGTTCGCGATCAGCTACCCACTTGCGGCGGAGCTGGTCAAAGTGTTGGACGGCTGTATCGATCGTTACTACTACTTCTACGGCTCTGATCAGAGGGTGTGGGCGTGTGTAAAAGAGATTGGGGTTTCTCTCACTAAAGAACGTGGGTTCCACCAGGTATATGTTTTGTGTGTTTGATTTTGTGATGTGTTTTATTAATGTAACTAACAAACTTTCGGCCCTATATTTCCGCTCGCAATTTGGTTTGTTTTGCGCTCATCTTATTAGTATTACTAGTAGTCTAGTACAGTACTTTTTAAAATGTGAATGTTTTAACACTCACACGTTTGCGATCTCGCTCACACACGTGCACGCACGCTCAAGTAGTTATAAGGTTGGTATTGGTTTTCCGCGTGGGGATATGGAGGCGTGGAAGTAGGGGATAGAGTCTGCAGTTTGTGCCGTCATTTTACCGGTGTGATATGGATACCTACCTACCTAGTCTTT
>BPLS01030221.1:0-15794 GCA_019656275.1 Rhododendron kiyosumense | reverse complement strand
GTTGGAAAATCAACTTTAGAAAACCCTAAGAAGCACAAACATGTCTAGTTAGTGTTGGTTCGGATACAACACAAACTTTATTTATTTCAGACATAGATTTATGTACAAATTTCACTTGGGTAAAGCCCATATAGTATTCATCGCATCCATGCCATTTTATAAGGAAAATGGAGTTGTTCCTCATCCAGGAGCTACTTTACCATACTCCAAATCCAATTATTCTAATAAACTACATGCAGTAGTTAAACTAGCAATAGATGAACCAAAGTTGATCAAAAAGCTGACAAAGTTTTACGAACATGGTTGCCCTACCGGGAAGTTTCCCAGGTGAGTCATCCATCCTCACATATTGTTTAACAGTGCATCACGCAAGCTTTTTAAAAAGATAGCAATAAACAACTACTAATACAGAAAGGGGGACAAACCAATGGTTTGTATTCAAAAGCAGCAAAAAAGAAGAAAGGTAACACAAAGTGCATAAAACCATCAGCAATCGCACCGTTGATGCATAACCACAAAAAACAAAAACAAAACAAAGGTACCTTTGGGTAGCGTGGATTTCTTTTGTTCAAGCCTGCATAAATGAACCTCGGTCTCTCTTATAGATTTGAACACCCGAGTCTGGAAGTTTTGGGGTCGAGAACTAGGCTTCATATCCTTGGCTCGAAAGGTTATATAATACAGAATACCGCCAACGGACTTCATATTTACTCGAATGAGCTTGACAAACTTGTATGTTGCCTAACATTTGACAGAAAAAGTTAAACCGCAATACAAGTAAAGAGGTTAAAGAAGTAAAAGGGGGCAAGAAGCTATCTTGTATTAGTTTGTGGAGTACCAACCAGCTAATATAAATCACTTTAACTGGTTCACACTGTAGTCTCAACCCCAAAGGGGGGTGTGTTCTATTCAAAATCTGAACTGCATCAACATTGAGTGAAAATGAAATGGTTACCAAAAGAATGCACTTACTTCTTGTTCATTGTAACCTTTGATAGCTAACTTTGCTAAGTTCTTTGGTATACTGCTACATTGACTAAGCGGGACTGGGTAAATAATGCCACCACGTTGACTGCCCAGCGGAACATACCCTACATGAAACCCCTGTACCCGTATGAAGTAGTAAATGCAAAATTTTCAATTCAAAATATGTTAGTACACACAAGCATACAGACACGTTTATGGTCGAGAGGGGAGGGAAGGGAAGGGCAGAGGAGGCAAAAGTATATATGTATGGAGCCCGGATACCGGAATGCAGTACAGGTACGGGAGTATTTCCGGTGTACGTGTGCTTTATATATTATACATAATATAGTTGCGCAACTCAAGAAATTCCTTTGTGTCTTCCACTCTGTCGAGTGCAAAATAACAAACACCAAAAACCAATTTCTGCATTTTATCAAGAAAAACATAGCACGCATTTGAATACATAGCACGCGTTTGAATACAATTTCTGCATTTTATCAAGAAAAACATAGCACGCGTTCGAATCAGTTTGCTAGTATAGACTTCTATTGCAAAAATAGCTCAAGTTAACATAAAGAACCCTCCTTTGAACTACTATATGCAATAACATGAAGTAGAACCAAGCATAGAGAGCATAAATTGAAACCTCAACTACTATATGCAATAACATGAAGCAGAACCAAGCATGGAGAGCATAAATCGAAACCTCGCTAGAGCAAAGCTTACTCAATTGCAATTTAGCCACCTGGAAAACAAAACCCAAGTTCTGTTATTCTTTCGATTTCAAATAGACCGAGGTTCTAGCCACTCCCACACACCATCAATTAACTGACATACTGTAGGAGTCATGCCAATTAAAAGACATAATCTGACTAATTTTATTATTTTTATTAGTTCAAGAAAAAACTTGACTAAACGCAGTCAGATTCCTGATTAACTTTGTGTGCTCCTGTGATTGCTTATTTGCAAGACCCAAGATTGTAGTTCTATGCCTTATGGAACAAGGCTTTAAGAATTAAGATTTCCCTCAAACCACCTTCTTCTAGGCTGTTAAGGAATCATGTCTTCTTTATATAGAAGAGTTGCTTTTCAACATCTGTCCTTCAGCATCTCTTTAACAGCCTCCCATATAGCTTGGAGGACTTCAAAAATAGAACTTTTCCAAGCTCTTGTGTTATTATACAAGACTAGATATATGCAGCAGATGTCAGAGTAGAGAGAATACATACATCGGTCTCGTTGGCCCTCTTAAAGCGAGCCTCTTGCTCCTCGAAGGTAAATCCACGAAGGGTCAGGCGCGGCTTCTTCTCCCCACGTTTCTGCTTCTTCGGTCCCTGTTGTTCCATCACCAAACCCAAGAGTAGATGGAAAAAGGGCATATACAAAACAAAACAAAAAACATAATAAGATTCATAGTGTTTACCGTTGGTTGTAGATCTGTGGGAACAGCCCCTTAGGCAATGCCATTTATGCCCACATGGCATGCCACGTAAGTTTTGGAATACATGGTTGGAGATGCTCTTAGATTGAGATAGTAAAGAATTTGGAGTTTTATCTTGAAACTCTTGTTTAGATTGAGATAGTAAAGAATTTCGAGTTGTATCTTGAAAATTCTTTGTTTAGATTCGAACCTTCCACTAGTGGTCAATTCTTTTACGTCCCTCCTGCTTTTATTGATCCAGTGTCATTGACCTTAAATGCAATATTAACCTCAAATGCATGAAAAAACACGGGACTGTTAATGGAACCCCTTGGAGAAATTACATTCCCAATGGTGTTTGGTTCCTTCGAAAGGAAAGGAATAACATTTTGGATTTTGATATTCGAGCTCTATTTTTTACTGATGGCGCTTCACTTTTACTAGTAACTTCACGTTAAAAGTGGAGTGCCAAATCAAGGACGGAATCAGGATTTTACCCTAGCAGTGGCGAAATGTATACTAAAAAAATTTAGTGATGGCGAAACTATATAAGTTGGGCATAATTTTTTGTTTTACATATAATAATTGCATTTTCTAAAATTCTTATCGTGGCGGTCGCCGCCACTAGACTCTCCCTGATTCCATCCTTGAGTGCCATCAGTAAAAAATGGAACGTGAAAATTAGTTTCCTAACATTTTTTAAGACACTAATACTAATACTGATAGCTTTTGTCTTGTAGCATCCTCCTGTACGCTTAATGCATTTACTTTAGGTGCCTTTCCGTGTGAGAAGCCAGGAGGAGGACCAAAGGGCTTATTTTAATCCTTCGGCTTTTTACATCTGCAGGAAAATTAAGACTGAATATGAGCGAGCGGCAAAGCTTAAAGTAAAGTGAACGCAGGGATTGCGGGATTCAGAGGGCTCTCATCGTGGATTCAAGGGAGTTCTAGTTGAGACAGATGGGCGGATGTGATGCTCAAGGGGTTTGTGGATTCAAGGAGGTTCTAGTCGATACAGACTCGGCGGATGCGATGCTCAAGGGGGTTGTGGAGCGGAGCTCCCATTAAGGGCTTTGATTAATGGCACATTCTCTCTTTGTGGGGTTTGAATGCTCCATCCACCACACTTAATCACCAAGGAGATTGATGTTTTGACTGGCTTTGTAATTTTAGTGTTCAAATAGTCATGTTCTTGGAAGCTCACCCCAACGAGCTTTGGGACCTTTTGGCGGCGCACTCCATGGGAGTCACGACGGTGAGGCTTACCTAGTTCTTGTTTGCTTTTTTGTCAATTGAACCCAAAATAAAAATAAAAATGAAGAATAATATACTCCCAAAGTGGATTGCCAATCCTTGTGTAGTCTGCATTTGGGCTGCAACATACAACTCATTGTTGATGCTAACAGACTATATATGAGACAATTGTCAATACCTTGTACTATATAACATCTGTCATTTTCATTTATATTTGGATTGGGTGTTCAAACAGAATTGAGTCAATTTTTGAAATGGGCATGTTTTTTTTTGTGCACGTGGTTGTAGTATGAGGGGTGTCTGCATGCAAGTGCAGTAGCATGACTTATTGTATCAATTACTTCCGAGTACTGATATAGGTACTCATGTTCACAGTTGCACATAACAGAAAAGTTAAACATCCAATATCATAACAAAACATTTTCTGTTAACATCCAATATCATAACAAAACATACTCCTTATAGCCATCAGTTAGCAACAGAGAAGTTTGCAGTTTTTTTTTTTTGGACAGAGTACAGCAGTAGCAGCTGCTGATTCGGATGTCAACGAGTGTTGTGTTCTCTCCACTGCAGAAACATCAATTCTGGAAGCCTACACAATAACCCGTAAAATGCTCAGCAAAAAGCAAACGGGTAAAACGTGAAGATGGAAAAGATGAAGCAAAACATAGTAGCATTCAAAATCCATTCGTCTTTGCATCTAATGTAGTACCAAAGGCTAGTAAACTTTTAAATCATCAGGAACCATCTAATGCTATACCTAGCTCCATACGCCAAAGCACAATTCATATATTCAGGTTCATAAATTTTACATTGACAGAAAATCAAATGCTCTCACCCATCTGCATAGCTATTAGTAGACCTGGGTAACGAGTCGTGTTGAGTCGTGTTCGTGTCGTGTCGGTCGGGTTCGTGTCGCAAATCACCCAACCCTAACCCGACCCATTTAGAATTCGTGTTTCTCGAGTCGTGTCATTTTTGTGTTTCGTGTCAGAAATGCTCAACTCTAACCCGTTAACTTCGTGTTCTGTTTGTGTCGTGTTATCGTGTCTGTTGTCTAACTCTATATAGAATTATAGATATACCATATATTATGTATATATGTTCGTGAAAATGGGTGACACAGATTAATAACCGTGTTAGTCGTGTCAATTTCGTGTGTCGCGTGTTCAACCCGAACCCGACCCATTTAGAATTCGTGTTCTCGAGTCGTGTCATTTTCGTGTCAGAAATGTTCAACCCTAACCCGCTAACTTCGTGTCCGGTTCGTGTCGTGTTATCGTGTCTCGTGTCTGTTGTCCAGCTCTAGCTATTAGTTCCCACACCATTCAATCATCAGGAATCTTCTCACCCATCTTGTCAAGTGATCTCTCACGGCTGTTTTGATCAGCAAAAGGAGAAATATTTTGGTACCTGGTAAGATTTTCACAATCATAGTTACCAACAGTACTGTTTGTAACATGGAATTCAAAGGAAGAGACTGAAGCTAGTTTTTCTTCAGCTAAAATCATTTATGTATCTTATTTACCAAAAAGGGAAAACATCACTGAAAACACAAGCCAAAGCGGTATACATCAACAGGGATTATGGGATAATGTTACAAGTTAGTCCACATAGGGTCCAAAAGTTGTCCATAACCCTAAACTACAAAATATTCCCGAAAGGGCTTGAACCCTGGCCTCCCACAAAGAAAGGACCAGGAAATAACAAGGTCAATATCACTTCCAATAATTGTATCACAACCATATGTTAGTCTACATTAGTCTATACATGTATTGAAGAGGTTTGTCTCACATGCAGTCAATAAATCTCTTAAGCGAATTTCCGTTTGACCTGAAAAAAAAAAAAAAGTCTCAAAAGCACTTTCAGCACAACTTATATGGCTCTTCTAAATATCTTTTAAAAAAAAGCTACAACTACATTTCACTTAATATTTCCTGTCTTTGATTACAAAGAAATTGGTATGACTTGGATGAAGGCATCAAATGAAACAATCAAAAGGAAGACAGAGAAAGAAAAGGAGAGAGAATGTTATGCTTAAGTAAAAAATACAAGGAGTGATATTTCAAGTTTATACGTGTTTGTTATGCCTCAAAAATCTAACTAAAATCTTAAATAGCAACAGAATTCTCATTTTCCTCTTGAGAATTTCACAGTATTTACAATTACATTTGAAAGTGTTAGAATTGAAATCTATTTGCTTATGTTTCTACAAAGTTCAATGCTAAAGAACATAGCAATCATCTAGAGACACAGTGAAAAGGGCATAATCAGACAGGAAAATCAAATTTCGTTAGCTTAATCACATGAGCTTTTCAAATAGATCAACTTCCAAATATCCACAATCATGTTTAAGTAAAGACAGCCTTATTCATATAAATTCAACAACTATATGACCCCTTATCCTAATTTTTCTCTTTGGCCGCGTCAACCTAAACACAACCCTAATTCTCAACAAATAAGGGGGAGTGAAAAATAAGGATCGTGTTTAATTACTTAAGTTTAAACACATTTGAACAACACAGTAATAGATTGTACTTCTCTTAATTGTGGTCTAAGCCAATCAAAGCAGCCAATATATTCACATTTATACGCATCGTGTATATGCTTGCCGAGTGAGAGTATGACAACAAATAAGAGGATTGGTTCTTTTAAGCTCACATGTTCAATTCTCACCGCGCATAAAAAAAAAAATCTTCAGGTCCATTGGAGATTCATCTGTTCATTAATTTTAAGGTCCCGAAATTCTACGGGTTGTTGGTAAATTGGTCAAACAATTGGTTCTTAAAAAGAAAAGCATCGACTATGCTTCAAGGATGAACAATCCTAACGACCTAACGAAGTGCCCATGCAGGCGGCCGACACGTAGCGGAACGACCGTTGTGACAGTTAACATCAAGACAGACAAGTATATGTGCAGCTCCACGACAAGTTTTTGGGTGCAAATAAGGTATAGAACACATGGTATCCAATCGCACATTCGAGCCGTCCAAAACCCTATAGGACACGAGGTACCGTCCGTGCATCCAAGCCGTCCAAATGTATTTTGGACGGTCAGGATTTTAGAGAGAGAGAGAGAGTGTTCGGCTGAGGGGGAGAGAGAGTGTTCGGCTGAGGGGGAGGGGGAGGGGAAGAGAGAGTGTTCGGATTTGAGCCGTCTTAAATTCGTGTGGATGGCTCGGTGTGCTGGGTACTGCCACGTTGAACCCAATTTGCACCCAAAAACTTCTCGCAGCTCCACAAGTGGTATACTGCCACGTCAATGAAGGTCTTTGGCCTTTGCTAACGTAATGGCTATGTAAAAGCACAAACATGAAACAACCATATCCCCTTATCTGAGCTAATTATAGGAAGTCTTTTTTCCCATCAAAAGATTTAAAGAAATCACTGGAAAAGGCTTTCAATTTATCCCCGCAACTTTAGGTTGATGCATGAAGTCGCACACTCCAAACCTCGTGAAGGCTAAATATTTCAAGTTTTAGAGTTACGGGAGAGTTTGTCTAGTCGTTAATTTTAGAATCTCGGAATTAGTCGATGTGCACGGCTGCACGCAGACTGGCTCGAACATTTGACTATTTAAAAAAAAAAAACACTTAAGGTAAATGCATCGTTGTTTTTGTCGGGTGAAAAAGCATTTGGTTGAATGACATTTGAATCTGTACGTCCAAGTTTGGACAAACTATAAGGTATCCCGTATAAATTTTGATGTATGGAGTATTTAACAAATACTAGTACTTTTGCCCACTAGAGGTATTAAAAAATGTTAGGCAAAAAAAAAAAAGAAAAGAAGAGAGGTATTCAAAAATAGACACAATTACCCGCCTTCGCGACCGATAATCTTACATTTTCTTGGAAACGTTAATAAATTTATTAAATTTTTTTTGACAAAAGATACATCAATGAGTCAAGCCCAAAACACATAAATGAGCAAAGCTCATACGAAGGATGGGCCAAGCCCAGCCCAAGAAGTCCAAACCAAACCCTAAACCTATTCAACATCAATCACTGCCACCACCAAATCGTCTACCACCTCACCGAGCAGCCAAACCACCACCACCAGAACCCACCCAATTGGACAGCATACATACCACCACCAGATGACGAACCAGCAACCCGCACCAATGCAGAACCCCACAAGATACCGGACCCCAATAACAAACGCCGAAGAACCGCCACTTCGGTCCTCACAAACAACTGATAATCTTACCTCAACCGACTTTGAAAAAAGTTTTCGATGGAAATCTGCTTCCGCCATTGTCAATGAGACTTTGTGTATCACTCGGTTAATGGATTTCCCCCATTCTAAAGAATTCTTGAAGCCGTGTTTCATGCTCTCTTACCTATCTTCCTCCAAATGGAAAAACACACACAAACAGAGTTTCCTTATCATGTCGACAAGATCCATATGCTACAAACCATGATCAAATCCTCAAGGTAAGCTTACCACATTGTTACAGTTTCAACCACATTGTGACAGTGATTCAAATATCACCTCAACTAATTCTCACCCCGGTCCAGTTAAAGGCAGACTATCCATGCTTGGACTCGAAAACTCACAAGAAATCACTTGCTTGAGGCCTGACCACCGGGCCCCCAAGAACTGAGTGAATGTTGCTTACAATGTTTAAGGAAGCAGAGGTAATATTTGAATTAAGCGTTAGTAAAATACGTCAATAGCAAGAAAAAAAGGTTAAATTTAGTCTAAATTCCAGATAACTTTAATTTCAATTGTTTTAAATTTGGGGGGTTTGCTCCTGCCCTCTCATAAGGTCTCAAAATTGAGATCCCTCATGTGTTATCAACTCCTTTGGGGTTAGTTCATAGGAAGCTGTGCTTGGACTTTAATTGGTTTTTCCGCAAGTGGACAATGAACTTAGGCCTCCAAGATTAGTCGAAAAACTCGTTTGGACACCTGAAATTAAGCTCATTTAAGGTGGTAGACGCGTACATTAATTAGATGGTTGGGTATGGCTGCACAAGGGCACCATTCATACTGCATCAGTCCTGGACAAAATACCACGACTTTTTCTATAGGATTGCCTTATTACGGTAGTGATAGTAGCTAAAGAGAAAATGCTAATGAAAATTATTGGCTGGGTCAATCAGCCACCCAAGAAAATCAGCCACGTAAGGGCGACAAGAGGACAAAGGTGGCTGAGAAAATATTCCTCGGGAAAAAGGGCTTGACCTCGGGCTAATCATGGACCAGATTGGTTTGGTATGATACGGGAGTGAACAAATGACAGAATCAATTACGACGAATTAGAGGTCCGTTCGGTTATGTTCTGAACCACGATATATTTCCAATCGAGAAATCACGTTCGCAAACTATACAACAACACAAAAAACACTACGAAACAATACTATTTCTGAAATAGTATATAATGCACACATATATACCGGTCCGGTTTCGATCGGTTTGGGTGTATTTTTCGGTTGAAACCGGGTTATCCGGTTTGAGATTTTTAGAAACCGGAACCGGTTGAGATAAACCGGTTCCGGTTCGGTTTCGACAGGCTCAACCGGTTTTGGTCTGGTTTATCCGGTTTTCATTCATGAGCTATATTTTGGATCCAACACATCAAAAGATTCACAATTCAACCTATAAAATATCAACAAAAAATCTACAATTCAACCCTTTTTTTGGGCCCAACAAAAAAGGATCAATTTTGAGCCCAATACATAAAAAAAAAACTCATAAAAACATAATTAAGTCCATAAAAACAATTTTTTTATAATAAATATATTTATTAGACTAATATATACTACAAAAAATCAACCAAAAATCCATAATTCAACCTCTCCCCTATGTTTATATATATATATATATATATGTATGTATGTGTATGTATATGTATATATTATACATATATATAACCAGTCCGGTTTTAACCGGTTTTTAAAACACATAAATCGGATCAAAATTATTTTTCCGGTTTATAAAATTTTATAAACCGGAATCGAATCGAAATTATTCAACCGGTTTAAAAAATTCGGTCCGGTTCGGTTTTTCCTGTTTCGATCGATTTTCCGGTTTCGAGTAACAGCCCTAGTTTTGATTAAGTCTCCATGGTTTGGAGGTCCTCGTTGTTCTTTGTTGGGTTTCGCGGTGGTGGTTCTCAGTAGCCGCGGTTGCGCCGTTTGTCGGTTCTTCGGCGGGTGCTGGTATCTCGACCAAGCAGCCTTCCAGATTTCATATGTGCTTTCTCGGGTTTGAGCTGGGAAACCGTTTAGGTTTCTCTACTACCTAAACCTAGATTGGTTCCTAATCTAGGAGTTTCGTCGGTCTTACTTCTGCAGGGGGTACCTGAGTCGAAATCTTGGTAGTTTTAGTTCATCCTTGTATCATTTGATGGAATCTGTATTGCCTTCGGGCTCTGATATATTCTTGACAGATTCAAAAAAAAAAAGTTTTGATTAATTTACTTCAAAGATTAGGCCCCAGCCCACAATATATCCCGGCTGGGAATGGGCTTGTTTCTTGGGCCCGTGGCCTACCTGAAACTTATTTCCTGCACTATTTTCACATGGGTTTTCTTTTTTCTTTTTAATTTCATGTGCATTTAATCTTAAGTTTATTTTTTGCCTTCATAATTCTGGAAGGTTTTTTTTTCCTTTATCCAATTTTTTTTCATATTAGCTAGTTTTGTGTAATTTTTTTTGAATTATTGGTTTGTCTCGACAAGAAGAATCTAATAAGTAAAAAATTATGTTTAAACATCACTCTTTTTGAATAAAAAAAGAATCCAAAAATTAGCCTGTTTTGACTAATTTTTTTTATTGATTTAAAAATAGTATTTTCAACATAATGTTTTACTTTTTTAGATCCCTCTTTTAGAAACAAATTAATAATTTGAAAGCAAAGTTAACAAATGTGAAATTTTTCTGAGAAAAGATGAAAGAATTCAAACAGATTAGTCAGCCAAACAACTAAATTAATTTTTTTTTTGTATTCCAATTTTTATTTTCATTTATTTTGATAAACATTCGCAAAAGGTGAAAATTTCATGCTCCTAAAATATCGTCTTATTTGAGTCTTATTTTTTTGTTATTTCCAAACATTTTTTTTTAATCAAAATGGTCTCGTTCAATCAAGGCCTTTTTAACATTTGAAGGAATCTATTTTTCCGTAGTATTTGACTATTTGTAATCATTATATTCCTTCTTCAAATGAAAAAATTCATATTACTTACCTTATTCCACCCAACTTTGGAAAGCATTAGATTCGACAATACAAATTTCATTTTTTTTTTGGACAATATTATTGTTGGGGGAGTAAAAAGTAGACTGTTTCAAAAGAACCCTAGACCGACAGGACACCGACTTAGCCTAGAAAAATCAGTGTCGGTGCACTCTCTGCTTTTTGCTCTGTTCCAAAGTGCCACACACCTGCTTCATACCCCAACACACCAACAGAAATGTTCCCACACAACCCTCGGTACATTAAGTCGACCATTCACCGAAGGACGTGCAAATTAGTCTGAGACACGTTGCATTAGTGAAAAGTGAAAACAGCAATAAAAAGTGATTAAGGCATCCATTGCTAAGGTAGAAAAAAGAAAATAGAAATAGAAATAAATGTGTATTTTCTATATTTGTGTAATTCTATAGTACCAGTCTTGTTGTTGTGTAAAGTACGTAATTTGAATTGTATATCTTTCTCGGATTGACGGGTTCATAATGCCCACAAAGGAAATAAATTCATTAGACCCGGTACAAACATGAATGAAACACGTTCGCTTGGACAAATATACACACACACGGGACGGTTCAATGGACAACTATTTAGATACTTAAAAAAACACCTCATAGTTTCCAATCAAATTTTGATGATCCGAGCCGCTCAATATGATTAGAACGTGATTTTAAGGATACTCGCGAGAAATCAGCAAAAAAAAAAAGACCGAAAAGGGCTTGATTTGAGCAGTTTTTAACTTAGATTTAATGAACGATTTAATTAAAAACTGCTTAAAACAAGCACTTCCCGGTCATTTTCTTTTGCTAATTTCCTGTGAGCACCCTTAAAATCATATTCTGCACATATTGAACGGTTTGGATCATAAAAATTTGATCAAGAACCATGTGATTGAGATTTGGGGTGTTTTTTTAGGTGTCTAAATAGTATAATTTGAGAAGAAACATGTTTGCTTCGTTTTGGTACTGAGATTATAAAGATGATTTGAGGGGTTCACTAATCCTCCCAAGGATCACACCTTTCGAGTCCCGACTTCGATTCCGAACACAGCTGTTCAATGTACGTAAGCTCACATGCATCGAACGATTCTGAATGTAATTGTGTCCGTAATTGTATTTTGCTCCTTCCTCTCTTGCCGTCTCCCTATATATCCTAACTGGTAAATTCCCGAGCCCCACTACAATACCCCCACAGGCCAGAATTCCAAACTCTTTTATTTTCCATCTTCTTCCTCTGTTTCCACTGCATCACAAAGAATGATGTCTTCTATAGTTTCCAAAAACAACCCACCTCCCTCAGACCTGACTGATGAGAACAATATCAACGAAATTGATCCAGAAGAGAGAGAGAAACCAAACCTCGTCACGACCCATCTTTACTTGAAGCCCACTCACTCCACTGAAACTCTGGACAAAGAAGTCGTCCTCCGCCGTCTAAGGCAGAGGAAGCGCATGAGCAAGGTTGGGACTGCTGTCAAGGCCCTCCTTACCTCCCCCTTCGCTTCCAAGCCCGGCGACAAGGCCTCGGTCCGCCACAAAAAATGGGTTGATGATGCTTTTGCTGCACCTTAAATTCACTTACTTTAGTTTCTGTGTCGGATTCCGGTGATGTCCTCCTGTGGAATCCTTTTGTATGTATAGGTTTTCCTCGTTTTGGGGTGTTACATTTTTGTTTGTATGGCTAAAATAACCACCTACCATCATTAATTTTCCATGTTTCCAACGATAAAATTTTTAATGTAACTATTATTTGTAACGCCTCTCACATAGGATGGGACCCATTGAGAGGATGGTACAAATAACCGTTGCATTGAAACTTATTTGTTTCCAACATCTCGTTTTGCACACTTTCAGTTTCCCGCAACATGGTTACTCGAATAGTTCGATTTTGCTCGTGCACCTCACTAGTGGATAAACTTGCAAATTCTTTTTAACTAGACATCGAAGTTAGTTTACGTGCGCATTTACTAATCATGGCGGACCCCGGTCCCATGTGGTTAAAATACATGTTCATAAAGGACTCTACCATTTTGTCTTATCGGGGAAGAACTAAGAAGGTACATGGGTAAATGTAAATGAGAAAAGCTTCTTTACGGACATGTTGTAAACACTTGTTTATAGTACTTAATCGTGACCGTCTAAAAGTGTTTTGGACGGTTGAGATGTTAATAAAACTTTTTCGGAGAAAAGTTAATTGTGACCAGTTATAATTGAAAACAAATCTCAATTATTGATTATGTGAATAGACGACTGAAATTGCGCTGCTCTATGAACAGATTGGTCACGAAACTTCCGTGAAAAAGTCTATCTCAACGTAAATTTACCCTCCCCCATCTTATTTTGGGATTTTCTATTACAGATTCTCTGCCCATCGACTTCAGACTCTTGGGACATCATCTCTGAGGTTATCCTTTTTGTTCATCGGTAGGGTGTTTGGATCAATTTATGCGTCTTATTTTATTAAAATACAAGTTCATGAAGGAGACTCCATTGTTGCATCTGATCGGGAAACACAATAAAATTCATCCTTATAAGATATGGATGAGTGATTAATACCTGTCAAGAGCATACTAAGAATATTTGTTAATACTGAAAATATTTTTGACAGGTATTAATCATCAAAACACGTCATGAGCCGTCATTTTCCCATGGAATGTAGTAGCACTTCAATTTAAACATAAGAGTAATAATGATATTTTACTACACTTCAATTTAAACATAAGAGTAATAATGATATTATACCAAGTTGTTATGGTTGATTTCGGAAAGTAAACATGTATTTGGGACGTCCTAAAATAAAATACGGGATTATCAAAGTGGGACTGATGAGCGCATCTTTACACCAATTCCGATTATCAAATTACCATTTGTTTGTCACTAGTCAGTAGTCACTACCTTGATTTTAATGGCTATATATCACACAAACTACCAGTCATACCCCTGCTTTTAATATTGGAAATCGTCGGCAAGAAGAATCCCTCTTCTCTTTTTCTTTTTGGTTACTTATCGAAAAAAAAATGAATTGCTTTTAATAGGACCAATAAAAAGAAGCAATTAAGAATCTAATGCCTTTTTAAAATATATATAGAGTTAGGTTCCGGTGAGAAATCTCTCATTTTATTAAAATACGAGACTCTCATTCCCGATTGAATTTCGATGATCTGAGCTGCTCAAAGTGATTAGAACATGATTTTAAGGATTCATGAGAGAAATCAGCAAAAAACAATGACCGGGAAGGACTTCATTCGAGTAGCTTTCATTGAACGGTTCAAAAAAGACTGCTCGGTATCTCTCTCTCTCTTCTTCCTTGGTCATCTAATCTCCCTCTCATATTATTTTATTAGTGGTGAGAAATCATCGAATTTGATTGGAGTACTTATATTTATTTTTTTGGGTAATTAGGGTTTCAAATCAACCAATCATCCGATGGTAGCTTCTTCTTCACCACCACCATCATCAATGGCAACTCCAAGAAGCGTAACAACGAGGTCATCCGCTACAATAAGCGAGAGGAGGAGGGATGATCCACTCATTCAGCCAGAAAGACCTGGCAAACCTGTCTGCTCTATTTACAAGCGTCACGGGAGATGCAATTTTGGAGCTTCATGTATACTCGATCATCCCAAAGATCTACAACCAATGGTAAACACTATGGATTTTTTATTTTGTTTTTGCATATGCCCTTTTCCATCTACTCTAAGGTTTGGTGATGGAACATTAGGAACCGGAGAAGTGGAAACGTGGGGAGAAGAAGCCGAAGATCTTGAACCTTCGTGCATTTACCCCCGAGCAGCGCCAGGCTCACTTTGAGAGGGTCAATGAGACCGAGGTATGTATTCTCTCTCCTCTGACATCTGCTGCATATATCTAGTCTTGAATAATATACTTGATAATTTTTGTAAGTATCTGGAACCCTTTCTTAAAAGTCTTTGTTCCATAAGGCATACAACTACAATCTTGGGTCTTGCAAATTAGCAATCACAGGAGCACACTAAGTTAATCAAGGAATCTGACTGTGCTTGATCAAGTTTTTCTTGAACTAGTAAAAATTATAAAATTAGTCAGGTTATGTCTTTTAATTGGCATGACTCCTACAGTATGTCAGTTAATTCATGGTGTGTGACTGTGGGAGTGGCAAGAACCTAGGTCTATAAATCAACACATGTTCAAAATCGGTAGGATAACGGATAACAGACCTTGGGTTTTGTTTTACAGTTGGCTAAATTGCAATTGAGTAAAGCTTCGCTCTAACAAGGTTTCAGTTTATGCTCTCGATGCTTGGTTCTGTTTCAAGTAGATTGTATGTAGAAGTTCAAGGGAGGGTTGTTTATACATTGAATTGAGCTATTTTTGCAATTGAAGTCTATACTAGCGAACTGATTAGATACTTGTGTGGTAGTTCGGTGTCTACTCTTGCTGGCTGGGGTATTTTGGATGGAAAATCAACTCTAGAAAAGCCTAAGAAGCACAAACACATACTCCTGTTTGTGACGAACGTGTCAGGAAACTCCAACCCATTACGAAGTGGCCTTGGAGGTGTCTCCCCAATTGGATCTTGTATTCAAACGCGTGCTATATTTTTCTTGATAAAATGCTAAAATTGTTTTTGGTGTTTGTTATTTTGCACTTGATAGAGTGAAAGACACAATGGAATTTCTTGTGTTGCGCAACTATATTATGTGTTATATAACTTATATGTGAAGCACGCTTACACCGGAAATACTCCCGTACTGCGTACCAGTATCCATGCTGCCATACGAATGTACTTTGTATATAGGTTTTGTCTATATACTGGATACTGCTAAATATGTGTATGTGGACTTGTGTTGTTTCTACTTGTTTACTTAATATATTCTCCCAATTTTGTTCCCTCCCGTTTGCCTCCTCTGCCCTCTCGCCCCCTCTCGCCCATAAATGTGTCTGTTTAATTTTGTGTACTGACATATTTTGCATTTACTAC
>BPLS01030219.1:34745-59393 GCA_019656275.1 Rhododendron kiyosumense | reverse complement strand
AAAAAAAAAAAGCTCTCACAATGTCCCCACTTTATGATGCAAAGTTTGGCAGGGAACCTGTAACTGACTTGCTAACCTTTAGTCAAACCACGTTGCTCGAAAAATTAATCTCAAGTTCTCAAGTTATATGTAACCCATCGCGACTCATTATGTATCATAAGCATCACCCACTTCTCACTGATCTAGGACGTCACCTAAGATGGGCTCTCACATGAAAAATAGGTTGGAGAGAAGAAGCAAAATATCGATTTGGCCTTTGGCTAGTTGGGTAAAACAAATTGAAAAATGTAGTTGGACTACAATCTATTAATTTTAGAACATTTTTTTATGGAGCCTTGTAAAAAATCAGCTCAACCTGATATCTCTAACGAATTTTTTTGAATTTATAAGGGTGAAAGTGAGCAGTTGAATAGTTTCGCCCTACAAATTCCGAAAAAATCCTTACCGATATCAGGTTGAACATATTTTTTACATGACTCCATAAAAAATATTTTAAAAATAATTTGTTGTTTGAATTATTTTTGGGGGACCCGAGGTGGGCCCACAAAACCCATATGTGCACGATATGTACATGCTCATATATACCCATAACTTTTTCAAAATCTCGGGTCCGAGTCGGCGCTTGGCCAGCTGTTCAGATAAAAACGCAACGCGACGTGATTAAATCTAATTGAACAATTCCGCAGTTTTTAAACCGCAATAACAATCAAATATTTTTGGTAATTGAATGTGTAATTTAAATTGCATGTGAAAGTTGTTGCCCTTAATATGGGATCCATTCTTTTCCTATTTCCTAATGCATACCTTAACTCATATTTTAACACACAAATCAGAATGGCGTTTGGGATGCTCTAACCGGACCCATTAACTAATTATTGCCATCTTTGTTTGGTAAATGATTTTGGCACTCTACTTTTTGATAATCCCACTCTAATATTTGACTTTTAGCGTTTAATATACGCATGACAAGAACACTAAAAGACTAACATTAAAGTGTAATTATTGAAAATTAGAGTGCCAAAATCATTGCACTCTTTTATTTCTCCATTTTGTTATACGTTGACTAAAAAACAAGTCAATTAAAGTTTTCTGGTAAAAATGGGAATTGGGGAGAAGCACATTGGAATGGACTCTCTTTTTACACGCCAATTGTGAACGCGCTCTTGTTTTCATACTACTACAAAGGACTCTTTCTACACGGCAATTGTGCAAGGACAGCTGGAAAATTAGGCCATGTTTCCACCAGAAAAAAAGGCAAAAACTTAGGCCCTTTTTGGTTTTCGTTTATATTAATCAAAAAGCTTCAACATTTTACCATCTCGTTTATACCAACAAAAAAGTTTTTAGTAACAACTTCTGTCTCAAAAAATGTGAATCGAATTCTGTGTTTCACGGAGTCTCCTTAAAACAAATTTGCCGCCTACCAAGGGTACAAAGGTTGCACTCCCAAGATAATTCATCCAGAACTGCAACTCACAAAACACCAATGTGGTCAGCTTTGACGAATCGAACTAGCATCTACCTCTCTCTCAACCAAAGAATAATCTGATGCCCCTCTTTCCAACAAACAATAAAAGAGTGGTGGTGGTGATCATGGCCTTGATCTATAGGGATCAAAATAGGTTGGAGAAGAAGCTAAATCTTGATTTGGCCTTTGGCTAGTTAATTGGGTAAGACAGATTGAAAAATGTAGTTGAATTACAATTTTGGATACAGGCCAGGTCGGCTCTCAGGCAGATGTTCGGATAAAAGCGCAAGGCGACGTGATTAAATCTAACAATCTAAATTAACAATTATGCAAATGAAAGTATTTTCTAAATCCAAAATTTGAAACTGAAACAATTAAAACAATTAAATCCAAATTTTCGGTATTATTTTTTCCCTTGTGTTATACTTTGAAGAAAACAAGGCATTCAAAAACAAAAACAGAACCCTCAAAATCCCTTTTTTTTTCCTTACAAGAGTACTACATATTCTGGGCATCAATGGACTTTGGGGTCTTGAACATGGACCACATAAGCGAGAGTTAATGGGGTATTAGTATATGCTAGTCAACAGGGTTCCACAAGCTGTCCATAGCCTTGAACCCCAAATACACCTCACGTGGGGCTTGAAACTCTGCCTCTATTGTGGAAGGAGGGTGAGACAACCAACTTCACTAGCAGTTTCACATAGTTCAAATGTGAAATTGGTAGTCCTGTTCGATTGTCATTGACTCATTCTTGACATAAAGACCACACAAAAACAAAACAAAAAAAAAAAAAGACAAAACAAACAAAAATAATAATAATCAAGGCCACTACAGTATTTATTCATGTGGTAAATTTCTTCGCAACTCTTTGTTGAGAAAAACAATCAGCGAATTTCAGACAACAATTTCATTACAAATACAACTGAAATAGAGAATACGTAAACTTAATACAATGATCAATAACAACTAATTCAAAAAATGTGAATCGAATCCTTTGTTAAACAGTCTCCTTAAAACAGATTCGTTACCTACTGAGGGTGTTGAGGTTTGTCACGCCCTCGATTTTTAACATAATTATAAATGATTTTCATAATAAAAATACTCACAAATATCGGTACGGTATCCAAAAGATCATTGTATTCTCATTCCCATAACAATCCTTTCAAGCTCACAAGGTTCCAAAATATTACAACATTGGCTCGACGGCCCCAAATTATCATAAGTATCAAACTCCAAAAGAGGATTAAGGATAACAATATTCCAAGTAAAAAAAATTACAATTTTAGTTACAAATACATCTTTCGAAATAAATTTACAAAGATAAATAGGTAACTCCTTCAGTTAGCTTTCAAAAAAGGCTATGTCCACACCCCAAGCATTCCAAGCATGCAAGTTATGATTCCGGATTAGCACCTGAAAATAATATAAGGCTTGAGCTATACTAGCCCAGTAGAAAAGTCTATGCAAACTCAATATACAAATGAGCGAGATGAACGAACAAATGAAAGGAAATCAAATGACAACATAGGAAGCATAACTATGATAATCAAGTGTTCCAATATCTCCAAACCATCATCTCGACATACTCTTATATCCTGTTTGATTCATTTGTGTCTAAATAAACCGAATCATCAATATGTCTGAGCCGAAGTTCCTGCCGGGCTAATTTTGGAGCCCCGTATCCCCTGCCAAACACCCACCTTGAAGGTTAAGCCTTGAGTGATCATTTTGAGCATTAGCTCCTACTGAGCTAATTTTGAGACCCTGATATCCCTCACCAGGCACCTATCCGTCGATGGGCCTGGATTGTCCACGCTTTGTTCACGTACTCAAGTGTACCGTTTGTACAAACAGCGTGCAATACATTTATCATTTCATGAATTTCACAAATTCGGACAGATCCAAAGTTGGACATATCAATGGTCATGGTATCATGCATGATTGCCGAAGCCATTATCATACATACTCCCTCCGTCCCATTTTCATTGTCCTTTTTTGATGTTCGTGCAGTTTTCAATCGCTTATATCTTTCAATGTGAATCTAAAAAAATATGCAATATGGATCTTATTTGATAGATTTCAATTTGTTCTATAATACAAAGATGTCAAAATCATGAAAAATATTATAGATTGAAAGATATAGGCAAGAGACAAAAAAGTGAAAAATGAATAATGGACAATAAAAATGGGACGGAGGGAGTAATAAATTAATCATCTAGACTCATGGAAAAGACTCAAGGCTTGGAAAAGTAAAAGTCAAAAGTCACAGGAATATTCGGCTTTTTTTGTTACTAGTGGTCTATCGGTAGGTAACGAGAGGCTACCAGTACAAACAGAAAACAGTGTCAATAAAAGTTTGTCTGGCAAGATTTCTACCGGTAAAAAAAGAAAAATGGTAGCGGTAGGTGTCCAAAAAGTAAAAATAAATTGGTGGTCCTACCGGTAGGGGACAAATCCTACCGGTACAAACACAAAACAGTGGATAAACATTATTGCGACAACAAAATTCTACTAGTAGAGAAAAAAGTCCAACCGGTAGTATTCCGGAATTCTAACGATTTTTTATTACTTGACAGATTTTGATCCAATCCCAAGAATAACAAATACAAGCTCAAATAGGATATAGGAACACTCAAATAACATATAAAGAGAGGTAAAAATTCCCTACCTCGAGTATCCAAACCGAAATCGAAGAGATGGAGCAAACCCTAGCTTCCGGAGTCCCAAACCAAGCAAAAATATACCAAACCGAACTCTATTCAACACAATACAAGTCTGAATATGCAAGTAGACGATGGAGTTGAGGTAGATTGTTGTGGGTTTTGAGTGATTGGGTGCGATAGTGAGAGAGACCGAGAGAGAAGAGAGTGTCGAGAGGAAGATGGAATGAAAGAAAAAAAATGCGTAAAAGAAAAAAAACTCGGGCGTGGCTATTCACAGCCCTTCATTTTCTCTTATAGCCCATTAAAAATTTTCAATTATACTCGACAATTAGTTACTGAAATTAAGATACATTTTCAGCATCCAATTACCAAAATATAATATTTTTTTCAATAGCTATTTACCGAAAATGCATGTTCGGCAGTTGTTTACCGAAAGTTGGACATATTTTCGACATGTAGTTTCCGAAATCTAATTTTGTTTTCAACAGCTATTTACCGAAATGTTATTTATGATTTTCAACAACCAGTTAACGAAATATAGTGGGCTATGGGAGAAAATAAAGGGCTGCAAATAGCCGCGCCCAAAAACTCCCTGGTAATATACACGACACACACATGCACTAATTACACCAATGCCCCAAGCTTTCCAATCCTTTGCACAAATAATCTCCACATTCGTATTCATGCCATTTACACCCTTTTTTTCCAATTACGAACATTGAAATTAAATAAAGAAAATCACGGGTATCTACATTCTACCCCCCTTAAAAAAAAATTCGTCCTCGAAATTTTTCATGCCACGACTAACTAACATATACATCACATATGCATGCAACAATTATAACTACCAATATTATGCAACAAGTCAAATACCATGACACTTTAAATTTCAAACACTCACATTGGTTCATTCCAGAAATAGGTACGGATACTTTTCTCTAACCTCATCTTCCCTTTCCCAAGTCGATTCGTCGCTACCCTGACTTCTCCATAAGACTCGTACTAATGGTATCGTCTTACCCCTCAATACCTGATCGCGCGAATTTAGGATACGTATCGATTTCTCCCCATAGGATGCTTCGGCCTCTAACTCGAGTTCGGACCACTCTAATACATGTGACGGATCCAGTTCATATTTTCTCAACATAGACATGTGAAACACATCATGTATGCCCGATAATCTCGGTGGCAAAGCTAAACAATACGCAACCTCCCCAATCTTCTCAATGATGTCAAACGGCCCGATATAACGTGGCGATAGCTTTCCCTTTTTCCAGAAACGAGACAAACCTCTACGCGGCGACACTTTAAGGAATACATGATCCCCCTCTTCTAATGACAACAGGCGATGATAACGATCGGCATAATTCTTTTACCTGCTTTGTGCGGTCAATAATCTTTGACGAATCACCTTAACTTGTTCGGTTGTTTTCTTTTGAGCTTTCTTAAGGCGTTGACGAATCGTTCTCATGCTTTCAGAAGTTTCATTGATCATATCCGGCCCCATCAACGTAGCCTCTCCCAGTTCAATCCAACAGACAGGCGATCGACACGGTCTTCCATATAAAGCCTCATACGGTGCCATTTCGATACTAGATTGATAGCTATTGTTATACGCGAACTCGACTAATGGTAAATGATCTTCCCAACTATCCTGGAAATCCACCACACAAGCATGAAGCATATCTTCCAAAATCTGGATCGTTCTCTCGGATTGCCCATCGGTTTGAGGATGATATGCAGTACTAAATAACAGATTTGTACCCAAAGTGGCTTGCAAACTCTGCCAAAAACGTGCAGTAAATCTTGGATCATGATCGGACACGATAGATACGGGAATCCCATGAAGGCGAATAATCTCCCGAATATACAAGCGACTAAGCATATCCACGGAATCGGTAACCTGAATAGGTAGGAAATAAGCGGTCTTAGTCAAACGGTTCACAAATACCCAAATAGCATCATGCTCCCTCGGCGATCTCAGTAAACCCATGACAAAATCTATGGTCACATGTTCCCACTTCCATTCTTCTACTGGCAATGGTTGTAACTCCCCTGCAGGCCGTTGATGTTCCGCTTTCACTTGTTGACACGTGAGACACTTGGACATGAAAATCACAACGTTCCTCTTCATTCCGGACCACCAAAATTGTCTACGCAAGTCGTGGTACATTTTCGTCCCTCCTAGATGGACAGCTAATGAAGAATGGTGGAATTCTCGCAAAATTTCTTCCTGACACGAAACGAGTATAAACATCTTCCCTTGATAGCGCAAACTTTGATCAGCATGGATCATCCATCCTTCCTGAGCCTTTCCACTAAGGAACCTAGTACGAAGTTCCTCCGTATTTTCATCATGTTGTTGAGCCTCAATTACTCGGGTCGATAAAAATGATTGCACCATCAAGTTGCATAACGTGACCCCTTCCCGAACTTCCTCAAAGTGCATGGCATAGGAGCCCAAATCGTTCATTACTCTCCACTTGTGAATAGCTAGGCTCGCTAGATGTGTCAGTTTTCTACTCAACGCGTCTGCCACGACGTTCGCTTTCCTTGGGTGGTATTGCAATTCGAAATCATAATCCTCCAAGTGCTACATCTAACGACGCTAACGAAGGTTAAGTTCTTTCTAGGAGAATAAGTATTTCAAGCTTTTGTGATTGGAAAAGACTTCAAATTTTTCACCGTACAAATAATGGCGCCAACTTTTCAAAGCAAATACGACGGCGGCAAGTTCCATATCGTGTGTCAGGTAATTTCGTTGGTGAGTTTTCAACTGTCGTGACCCATACGCTACTACTAGCCTTGTTTGCATTAACACGCATCCCAACCCTTCCTTAAACACATCGCAATAAACGGAGTAGCCAACTCCACGTTCGAGCACAATCAAAATCGGTGCGGTAGTTAACCGCCTCTTCAACTCCTCAAAAGCCACCTTCCATGAGTCACTCCAAACGAAACAAGTTCCCTTATGTGTTAATCTAGTCATCGGTGCCGCTAAACGAGAAAAGTCGAGGACAAAACGATGGTAGTATCCGGCCAAACCCAAGAAACTATGGATTTCAAACACATTCTTTGGCCGCTGCCAATTCACAACCGACTCTATCTTTGATGGATCAACAGACACTCCACCTTTCGAAACCACTTGACTCAAGAATTTGACTTCGGATAACTAAAACTCGCATTTCTTAAGTTTAGCGTATAGCTAGTGCTCTCTCAAGAGTTCAAGAACAATTGTGAGATGAGATTGGTGTTCCTCCTCCATAGGTGAATAGATCAAAATATCATCCACGAAGACGACAACAAAACGATCAAGACAAGCACGGAAAATGCGATTCATCAAGTCCATGAATGTAGTTGGAGCGTTCGTCAATACGAAAGGCTTAACAACGAACTCATAATGACCATAGCGAGTGCGGAAAGCGGTTTTAGGAATATCTTCTCTACGAACCCTCAATTGGTGATAACCGGACCTCAAATTGATTTTGGCAAAGCAAATGGCACCTCAGAGTTGATCAAACAGGTTGTTGATTCTAGGCATGGGATACTTGTTCTTGATGGTGATTCGGTTTAGCTTACGATGGTCAATACACAAACGAAGTGAACCGTCCTTCTTTTGCACGAAAAGAGTCGGTGCTCCCCACGGCGACGTATGGACGAATAAATCCTAGGTTCTCCAATTCTTGCAACTGAGTCTTTAACTCTCTCAATTCGGCAGGCACGAAACGGTATGGAGGTACGGAGATAGGAGCGATACCGGGAAGTAAATCAATGGTGAACTCAATCTCTCGCTCGGGAGGTAAACCAGGTAACTCTTCCGAAAACACATCCGGGAAATCACGAACCACTAAGGGTAACTACCCACGCATGGAGCCATCTTCATCTAATGTCAAACTCGCCAACAATGAGTAAACCGACTCTAGCTCATGAGGCCCATATAAAATACGGTTCTAATGGTTCCCGACGCTCTCTAAAGAATTCGAAACAAGGACCCTCGGGAGGATAAATACGAACTCGATGCTCAAAACAATCGATAGTAGCATGAAACGTGGATAACCAATCCATCCCCAAAATAAGATCAAACCCCGACATTCCCAAAACAATGAAGTTGAACATGAAGCGACGATCATGAATCACCAACTCCAAATCTCGACAAATACGATCTAAAGGTGTTCGACTCGCTAGAGATGTTTCGACAAACAAAGGAGGAATAATATTTTCTGTTTCCAATTCCAAGGCACATACAAATGATGTAGCAATGAAAGAATGCGATTCTCCAGAGTCAAAGAGTACTTTAGCAAAGGAGTTGAACAAAAGAAATGTACCCCTCACAATAGAAGTCTCTAGAGCTTGAGTGGTGGTAGGTGGAATAGCGGAAGTGAGGTTGAAAACTCATCCCGGGGTACCCTAACCCTACACAAAACCTCCCCTTTGAGCGGAACCTTGAGTAGGTGCGGAAGAACTCACTCCCCTATCAACCCCGGAACTCTGAACCGACGTAGTCTGGCTGAAGTGAGGCTACTGTTGCCTCTGAGTGCCCCTAAACGACTAGCCCACATTACGCCCCGTTCCCGGCTGCTGCACGAAACCTGACTCACTGCGCGCTCCCCCCTGAGGACAACTCTTAGCAGGATGATCCACTTTACCACAAACGAAACAAGCCTTCTTGATGTGTGGACACTGAGCACGAACGTGTCTAGGTTGGTTGCATTTGTAACACACGGGCGAAGGTCTAGACAGAGCACCCTGAGTCCCCAGAGAAGAAAGTGGCGGCCTAAAGTTCGACGAATTACCCTGTGGTGTCTGAGATGGTTCCCTCAAATTTTTCCTCGATCCCCTGACTCCCAAAGCTCCTTGACGAAGAACTCGCATTCAAGGTCGGTTGTCGCGGTTCCCAAACTCCCCTATTCCTTTGTGCTTCTTTTGGTATCTCAATACTTCTCGCACATCAACTACCTCGGCGTATTTAGTCTTGCGTTGCATCATTACCATTCTCCTCATGGTATTATGCAGTCCTTTCTCAAAGCGTCTACATTTCCTCTCTTCCGTCTCCAACTCTAGCACAAAACAAGATAAAGATTGAAATTTCTGTGCGTACTCCGAGATAGTCATATTACCCTGCTCCAGTTTCTCAAATTGTTCCCTAAGATTTTAACTTGATGTTTCTGAAAAATACTGCTCCTCAAAAAGCACTTCAAACTCAACCCATGTCAAATTCTCAACATCCGGTTCATCTACTTGAGCCGCGGTCCTTGCCGCTCTCCTCTCGTCCTTCCTGCTTTCTAGAACTGATTCCCACCATTCACCGGCCTCCCCAACTAGTTGCACAGCCACAATACTTACTCTGATGTTGTCTTCTGTGATATTGAGAGCTCTGAAGAGTTTACGAAGTTGGGCTAGCCAATGGTCAGCTATCAAAGGGTCACTATTAGTCCCATCAAACACTGGTGGATTCCTACGGCTAAACTCTCACATCGCCACCCTGGCTCGATCCTCAGCATTCTCTCTAGGTGCTTGGTTTAAAAGATTTGTAGCTGTAAGTGCTGCGACGAGGTCCCAGGCAAATTCAGTTTGATTGGGTGGTATTCCCTCACCTCGACCGGCCCCAGCCCCCGGATTTCCACCTGGGTTCTCTCCAAGCTGACTAACCTCATCCTCTGGTGGCACACCACGGCCACGACCACCCCGATTACCAGCTGCACCCCGCCTAACACGCGCCTTCGGAGGCATTTTACTACATGATGTAAGAAAGGAAAACTATTAATCATAACATTATAACCATGAGGTCAAAGCCCCAACTCACGAACACGAGTTATCGACTCTACGCCACTCTATGATAGTGAAAGTGCAATGCTCAATAGTCACATGATTGTTAGTCACACAAGCATGTACAAGTTATGTTAGTATGCGTGACATTTTGAACCCATGAGACGGAACGTCTCCCTACGGTCTCTAGGTGTTCTAAACCTATACTCTGATACCAAGTTGTCACATGCTCGATTTTTAACATAATTATAAATGATTTTCATAATAAAAATACTCATAAATATCCGTACGGTATCCAAAAGATCACTGTATTCTCATTCCCATCCTTTCAAGCTCACAAGGTTTCCAAAATATTACAACATTGGCTCGACGGCCCTAAATTATCTTAAGTATCAAATTCCAAAAGAGGATTAAAGATAACAAAATTCCAAGTCAAAAGAATTACAATTTTAGTTACAAATACATCTTTCGAAATAAATTTACAAAATGAATAGGTAACTCCACTACGCCAAATTTTAGCATTAGCGGCATGAGAAAACTGCCGTTAATAGTCCTAAAACCGCCGGTAATACTCAAAAACCGCCGGAAATAAACTGTCGGGAAAACAATTGTCGAAAAAACAAAAGCGGCATTAGAAAACTGCCGGTAATACTAAAAACGGCGGTAAAGAACCGCCGGCAATAAAATTGGTGCTTAAATTTTTTTGCTTTCCTCGTGACTCGAACCCGGAACCTCCGGATCTTTGAACGCGCGTGCGACCAACTCGACTAACCTGCATTTTGGTTCAACTAGGATAAATAATATTATTTATATTATACGGGTTGGTTTTATTATAAACGGCGGTAAGAAACCGCCGGTATTAAAAATAACTGTACATCCTACTTTTTCCGGTGGTAATTTTAAAAAACCGCCGGTAAAAGTCACTAAAAACGGCTGTCTTTGGATTGCCGCCGTTTTAGGATAATTATTACCGGCGGTCTTCTTAATGCCGGTAATACTATCGCCGGTAAAGCCAAAATTTGGCGTAGTGCTCCTTCAGTTAGCTTTCAAAAAGGGACCACACTCCAAGCATGCAAGTTACGATTCCAGATTAGTACCTGAAAATAATATAAAGCTTGAGCTATATTAGCCCAGTAGAAAAGTTTACGCAAACTCTATATGCAAATGAGCGAGACGAACGAACGAATGATGGGAAATCAAATGACAACGAAGGAAGCATAACTATGATAATGAAGTGTTCCAATATCTCCAAACCGTCATCTCGAAATACTCTTATATCCTGTTCGATTCATTTGTGTCTCAATAACTCGAATCATTAATGTGTCTGAGCCGAAGCTCCTACCGGGCTAATTTTGGGACCCCGATATCCCCTGCCAAGCACCCACCTTGAAGGTTAGGCCTTGAGTGGTCATTTTCAGCATTAGCTCCTGCCGGGCTAATTTTCGGACCCCGTATCCCTGTCAGGCACCCACCGGTCGATTGGCCCTGATTGTTGGCGCGTTGTTCACGTACTGTAGTGTACCGTTTGTACAAACATCGTGCAAGAAGCGTACATTTATCATTTCATGAATTTCACAAATTCGGACAGATCCAACGTTGGACATATCAATGGTCATGGTATCATGCATGATTGCCCAAGCCATTATCATACATAATAAAAATTAATCATCTAGACTCATGGAAAAGACTTAAGGCTTGGAAAAGTAAAAGTAAAAGTAAAAGTAAAATGACACAGGAATATTCGGCTATTTTTTTCACTAGTGGTCTACCGGTAGGTAACAAGGGGGTACCGATACAAACCGGAAGCAGTGTGAACAAAAATTTGTCTGGCAAGATTTCTACCGGTAGAAAAAGAAAAAGGGTACCGGTAGGTGTCCAAAAAGTAAAAATAAATGGGTGGTCCTACCGGTAGGGGACAAATGCTATCGGTACAAGCACAAAATAGTGGGTACACATCATTGTGACAACAAAATTCTACCAATAGAGAAAAAAGTCCCACCGGTAGTATTCCAGAATTCTGACGATTTTTCATTACTTGACAGATTTTGATCCAATTCCAAGAACAACAAATGCAAGCTCAAATATGATATAGGAACACTCAAATAACATATAAAGAGAGGTAAAATTTTCTACCTCGAGTATCCAAACCGAAATTGAAGAGATGGAGAAAGCCTTAGCTTCCGAAGACCCAAACCAAGCAAAAAACACCAAACTGGGCTCTATTCAACACAATACGAGCCCGAATATACAAGTAGACGTTGGAGTTGAGGTAGATTGTTATGGGTTTTGAGTGATTGGGTGCGAGAGTGAGAGAGACCGAGAGAGAAGAGAGTGTCGAGAGGAAGATGGAATGGAATGAAACAAAAAAAGGGCGCTGCTATTTGCAGCCCTTTATTTTCTCTCATAGCTTGTTAAAAATTTTCAATTATACTCGCCAGTTAGTTACCGAAATTGAAATATATTTTCAGCAACCAGTTACTGAAATATGATATTTTTTCAACAACTATTTACCGAAAATACATGTTTGGCAGTTGTTTACCGAAAGATGAACATATTTTTGACATGTACTTACCGAAATATAATCTTATTTTCAATAGCTATTTACCGAAATGTTATTTATGATTTTCAATAACTACTTACCGAAATATGGTGGGTTATGGGAGAAAATAAATGGCTGTGAATAGCCGCGCCCCAAAAAAAATGGGCGCGGCTATTTGCAACCCTTGATTTTCTCCCATAGCCCGTTAAAAATTTTCAATTATACTCGACAGTTAGTTACCGAAATTGGAATACATTTTCAACATCCAGTTACCGAAATATGATATTTTTTTCCACAACTATTTACCGAAAATGCATGTTTGGCAATTGTTTATCGAAAGTTGAACATATTTTAGATATGTAATTACCGAAATATAATCTTATTTTCAACAGCTATTTACCGAAATGTTATTTATGATTTTCAACAACCACTCACCGAAATATGGTGGGCTATGGGAGAAAATAAAGGGTTGCGAATAGTCGGGCCCAAAAAAATGGGAAAAAAAAAAAAAACTCCCGGGCGATATACACGACACACTCATGAACTAATTACACCAATGCCCCAAGCTTTCCAATCCTTTGCACAAATAACCCCCACATTAGTATTCATGCCATTTACACCCTTTTTTTCCAATTACGAACATTGAAATTAAATAAAGAAAATCACGGATCTCTACAAGGTTGCATTGACCCACAGAACACCACTATGAGCAGCTTTGGCGAACCAAACAAGCTTGTGCCTCTTGCTCACAAAAAATAAACTCAGGAATTTCTGTTGGAATTGGGGAAAAAACGTGTAGTCGAATGAAATTAAGATGCCCAATATATAACCAAAGAGTAACTTCTGAAATCCATTTTCTTTTTATGTTAATTTGTAGTACATTTTTGGGTCGTGTTTACGAAAAAGGTTTCAACAAAAAGATGACATTGGTCCCACTCCATTTTATTTTTATGTTACGGTTTTAAATCTACAAAAGTCAAGCAGTACACGATCGATCACTTTAATTAAGCAAGGTTATCAGCAAGCAGCATATTCAGCATTAACATTCCATTCACCACATTGGTATGGCAGTGTTAAAGCCATTCTTCCTTTTCATACGCGTTGTTTTTCTGTTGTCCTTGCATTATTCTGGCTCTCCTCTTGTTGCCGGCTCTGTGCGAAGCGGGAACGAGACCGACCGTCTAGCCTTGCTTGCATTCAAGGCTGCAATAACTAGTGATCCCTTTGGAGCTCTGAACTCGTGGAATGAATCCATCCACTTTTGTCAATGGGTTGGCGTCACATGTGGCCGCCGACACCATAGGACCATCGTGTTGAGGCTTGAACATCAGGAGCTCACTGGGTCTGTTTCGCCTCACGTCGGAAACTTGAGCTTTCTCAAGGAACTATGGCTGCGTAACAATAGCTTGAGTCATGAAATTCCACCAGAACTCAGCCGCTTGCGGAGACTGCGAATATTGAGTTTGTTCAATAATTCTATTACTGGGGATATTCCGTCCAATATATCTGGTTGCTCTAACCTTGTTCACCTTCAACTCTCTCGCAATAGGCTGGCTGGGGAAATTCCAGCAGAGCTTGGTTCTTTAACTAAGCTCGAGAAACTGCTGATTTACAATAACAACATAACAGGAGGTCTGCCTTCTACTCTTGGGAATCTATCTTCTCTTACAGATATTGATGTTCATTCCAATAGTATTTCTGGGAATATACCAGATACTATTGGTGGATGTACAAAATTAGAACATCTCGTATTAGGGGAAAACAAGTTGGTCGGTTTCTTGCCTTTCTCGATCTATAATCTCTCCTCTATCACAGAACTCTTTGTTGTGTATAACCAAATCGAAGGAAGCCTTCCTTCAGACCTAGGAATCACTCTTCCTAATCTTCAACGTCTATATCTTTCTTACAACTTGTTTACTGGTTATATTCCAACTTCAGTATCCAATGCCACGAAAATACATAACCTTCTCCTGGGAGGCAATAGATTAAAAGGAAAAGTCCCTCCTTTAGAAAAGCTGCTTGGCCTTGAGAAGTTAAGTTTAGAAGAAAATCATCTAGGAACAGGGGAAGTGGATGACTTGAGCTTTCTAAACTCATTGACGAATGCTACCAAGTTGCGCAGTCTGACTCTGGGTGACAATTACTTTGGAGGGGTGTTGCCCGAATCCATTAGCAACTTTTCCACGGATCTACGTAAACTTAGTATGAATGACAATAACATACGTGGGAGCATCCCAACAGGGATATGGAATCTTATCAATTTGGAGGGTCTTTCCATGATGAACAACCGTTTAAGCGGTAATATTCTTGCTGATATTGGGAAGCTTCAAAAGCTACAGATATTGGATCTCAGTGGTAACAATTTCTACGGGGAGATCCCATCGTCTCTTGCAAATTTAACTTCTTTAAATGAACTTGGTTTGTCTCAAAATAATTTCCAAAGCAGCATCCCTTCAAGTATGGGGAAATGTCAATTACTGCAGCTACTCTATCTTGATCAAAATAACCTTAGTGGTATCATACCGAAAGAAGTTATCAGCATCTCATCGTTGCTGTATCTAGATCTATCTTACAACAATTTGGTTGGTAACCTTCCACTAGAAGTAGGAAATTTAAAAAATCTGGAACAATTTTATGCTTCTGAGAACGCATTGTCCGAAGGAATTCCAAGCACTCTTGGTAGCTGTGTAACACTAAGATTCCTATACCTTGATGGCAACAAATTCTGGGGAAATCTTCCTGCAACCTTAGCTAATTTGAGAGGTTTGGACCAATTAAATCTTTCTCATAACAATTTCTCAGGACAAATCCCAAAGTACTTGGGTGGCTTCACCTTTTTGAGCAAATTAGACCTGTCATTTAATGATTTTGAGGGTGCGGTACCAGAAAGAGGTGTCTTTAAGAATGCAACCACCATTTTTGTTGAGGGAAACAACAAGCTCTGTGGGGGCATAGCTGAATTGCAGCTGCGCAGTTGCAACTCTAGAAGGAAAGGATTCTCTCTAATTGGGAAACTAATACTCTCAGTATCATTTGGGCTTCTAGGACTACTTGTGATGCTGGGTGTTCTTTATCTTTGTTGGTCTAGGAAGACAACAAAAGTACCCCCCTTCCGACTTTTGGGAAACTCTTTTCCGCAATTGTCCTACCAAAGTGTGCTTAGAGCTACTGATGGGTTCTCTCCATCCAACTTAATTGGAGTGGGTAGTTTTGGTTCAGTTTATAAAGGACTTCTCGATGAAAGTGGAAAAGTTGTTGCAGTGAAGGTTCTAAACCTGCAATTCCGTGGTGCCTCAAAGAGTTTCATAGCTGAGTGTAAAGCCATGAAGAGCATCAAACATCGAAATCTTGTAAGAATTCTTACAGCATGTTCGAGTATCGACTATCAAGGTAACGATTTCAAAGCTCTGGTTTATGAGTTCATGGCCAATGGGAGCCTACATGAGTGGTTGCATCCAAACGTGAATGAAGATGGTGTACTTGAGGAGCTAAGGAGTTTAAACCTGCTACAGAGGCTTCAAATTGCAATTGATGTTGCTTCCGCTCTTGATTATCTTCACCATCATTGCTGGGAACCAATAGTTCACTGTGATTTGAAGCCGAGCAATGTTCTTTTGGACAATGAAATGACTGCGCGTGTAGCTGATTTTGGTTTAGCAAGATTCCTTCCCACAGCCACCCATGAATCTTCTGCAAATCAATCAAGTTCCATTGGCATGAGAGGATCTGTTGGTTATGCTCCTCCAGGTAAATATACATATTAAGGCTTTTCATTTTTCCTTTCCAAAACCACTACCAACACTCTTTAGGGCTTATAGACATCGTGAATCTGGTTCGTCAATCACTTTATTAAAGCTGGTTGTTTTTTCTTTGTTTTTATCCATACCATATCATTTGGCACAAATTTCTTAGATAGTGCTGAACGTTTATAAACAATAATCGTCTTTCATTTGGAAACAGAAACAAAAGTGCAGCACTATATATACATGGCACAAAGTTCTTACTCCTTCCCTGTAGGGGAAGATGTATCAACATATATACAGGCATCTTAGTTTTAACAAAGCAATAGGAGCTTTTGTTTGTCTCCTTTGCCTGTAGTCACAGCAAGAGTCCTTTGCCTGTAGTCATAGCAAGAGTTAGCAGGAATAGAAGAAAATGAATTTTTGTTTTTACCAATGGTCATTTCCCGTAATGAAGTCGGTATACTGTCAATACCTTAAATACAAAGTTTGAATCCGTTTATGCAACCAACTGGATTCATGAAGGCCTCTGATGGCTGCCAAGCAATGTGGGAAATGGAGTTTTACTAAGTTAGTTATGCTATTCCCACTAGAATTAGGAAAATAGACGGTTTTCAATGTCTTTATTGTGTAAATCAATCAGTTGAAGTAAAATTCATGAACCATAGCTTCGACTTGTTATTGCTAATAATTTTTTAATATGGTTTCTAGTTACCCTTCGAATTATATAACCACAAGAAGCTAATGTTGTTATGAGTCTTATGACACATCTTTTCACAAGGCACATTACTATGCTCTGATATATTTCTAACCAAGCAGCAGCATAAGTTTATTTACTAATTAATGTATTGTAGAGTATGGCATGGGAAATGAGGTATCAATGTCCGGAGATGTGTACAGCTATGGCATCCTTTTGTTGGAGATGGTCACTGGGAAGAGACCGACCGATAGCATGTTTACTGGTAGTCTGACTCTCCACAACTTTGCTAAGACAACACTGCTTGAACCAATGGAGAGCATTTTCGGCCAAACATTGATTCCACAAGATCAAATGGGGGAGGCAAGCACAAGTATTAGCAGCGTTCAGAATCAGAGCTCTCTTAGCAGTCACAAAATTCAAGAGTGCTTGATTTCACTACTTGAAGTTGGAATTGCCTGTTCACAAGAACAAGCAACTGATCGGCCAGACATCAACGAGGTTCTCACTGGTTTGCATAAGACAAAGAACATTCTTCTTGGAAGTTGACTAAGTGGAGGTAGAAGATCTAGAATTGCAGTGTGATAATGAGTAGGTAGGGCCACACTTTCTTATGGGTCATTTGGCCAAAAAAGCCACTTGGAACGTTCTTTTTCTTTATTCAAATTTTTTACGTATTTTTTAATTTTTCGTTAATTTTTTGAGAATTATTGCTTCTTCATGATGAGATGAATCTAAAAAGTAAAAAATTACAATTGAAATCCATTTTTTAATAAAGATGAAAAAATTGGCTTATTGGCTTATTTTCATCGTTATTAAAAAATAATTGGATTTCGATTATAATTTTTTACTTGTTAGATTCGTTTCGACATGAAGAAGCAATAATCTTCAAAAAAAATTGACGAAAAACTAAAAAATACTATAAAAATTTGAATAAAGATAAAAAAAATAAGCCAAGTGACCTTTTTTAGCCAAATGACCCCTTACTCACATAAGAAAAATCATACGTTTTGCTAATATTGGTTTTCTCTGCAAATGCTACATAATGCCTAACACAACAATTCTACTTAACATGGGTGGTCACAGTTTACAATATATCTCTAAAAAGAGGTGTTATCTATGCTAGCATTACACTTAATAAAAAACATGCTAGCATTATCTACAACACAAGGAGACGAATTCTGTTCAAGACAGCTTGACGTTAAAAATGAAACGAATGCTTTATCGGTCATTTATTCAACTTTTCTTCGTTTATTCCTTTGTCTTGCGTCATGAGTCCCTTATTTGATATAAGCCCTTAGAAATCCAATTTCAAATGTCCTATAGCTTCTTAACTGTGTCTGTTTTTACGCTTCCATCATATTCTGTCCAACATATGTGTGATCCAATTAGTACTTTTTTCTTGTCCTAGGTTTCTGAGGTGTAGTTGGTGTTCAAGAAGCTTCTTGACGGAATAGCTACGTGATGCTTCAATTGCTTCTGCAGTTTGTTATAGACTCATTGCAGTATAGTATGCTGTAATAATTTCCCATTCTGCTTCTTTAATGTTGTCTCAGTTCGCAACTTTCCCGAATAAATGTACTTGTGAATAAGGTTATGGTTTGCTATGATGATCCTGTCTTTACTCTTATATAAATTCTGTAGTTTAAGTACGCAATATTGATTCCAAGGTTTGCTTGTTCAGCATTTGTTGCACTACTCTAAATAGTGTGTATTCTTTCGGTTAGATGGTTTATGTAACAGAGGGAAAGGAGACTCAACAAGCTATGGTATAGCGAATGGTTTGTTGAACAGATTGTAGAAGGGAGGAAAAAAACTTGAGGCAACCCCCAAAACTATGCCAAATATCAGGCCGATCAACACTATTTACCTTCTATACTTTGTATAATCAGAGGGGAACAAAAATACCAATTGGAACAATATTTTTAGTGAAGGTGGGCGTAAATTAAAGGGTCCTGTGTTCAAGTGTCCAAAAAAGGAGTGTGGGTGTAGTTTAGTGATGATTAGAGCGTCTTCAACGATTGTGGTATCTGGTGTTTCAGTGATTTGTGTTAAGAAGAGTACTGCAATTTCGTACTGGAGGAAGAGGGTTGTGGGATCGATGGAATGTCTCAGGCATCCTTTGTTTGTGAGTGTAGCGGTGATAAAATGAAGGTGGAGTGTGGGTGTTGTACATGAAAGGGTGGCCAGGAGCGGTGTTGTGGGTGTTGCAAAGGTTGGGGATCTCATTTGTTCTTTGTTCCCCGAATTTTTTTAGAAATCATCCTCGATACCTATAAGAAGTCCCTGAATACCCTAGCCATCTGGGGCAGAGATTAAAGCGGGTACGATTCACGCCAGCTGACTTGCTAATCCTTAGCCTAACCATGTGTCTCGAAAAGGTTAATCTCAAGATCTCACAATCTCTCCACTTTATGATGCAGAGTTTGGCAAGGAACCCGCGGTTGACTTTCTAACCCTTAGGCAAACCACATGGCTAGAAAGATTAATCTCGTGTTATATACTTATACAGTAACCCTTTGTGACTCATTTTATATCATAACCATCACCCACATCTCACCGATCTGGGACTATGCCTAAGATGGACTCTCACATGAAAATAGGTTGGAGAGAAGAAGCAAAATATCGACTTGGCCTTTGGCTAAATGTACAATTTCGCAATTGAAAGTATTTCCCAAATCCGAATTTTTGAACCGAAATAACAATAAAATATTTTTGGTAATGAAATGTGGAAATTGTTGTCCTCACGTGGGATCCATTCTTTTCCTAATGCACACCTTAACTCATACGTTAACAAACAATTCAAAATGGCGTTCGGGATGCTCTAACCGGACCCATTAACTAATTATTGCCATCTTTGTTTGAAAATTGATTTTGAAACTCTACTTTTTGATAACCCCATTTCAATATTTGTCTTTATATTGTAATAGGTCTTTTTATCGGATAACTACGTCCTCTAGCTCAAGGTTTCCATTTCTTCATAGTAGTAAACTCGTTTTTAATGTGTAATACACACATGACAAGTCACAAGAACAATTAAAGACAAATAATAAAGTGCGATTATTAAAAAGCAGAGTGTTAAAATCATTGTCCTCTTTAATTTATTTCTCCCTTGTGTTATACACTGACTAAAACAAGTCAATTACACGCCAAAAGGGAATTTGTGAAAACCACATTGGAATGGACTCTTTTTACACGCCAAATGTGAACGCGCTCTTGTTTTTTTATACTACAAAGGACACTTTCTACCCGGCAATCGTGCAAGGACAGCTGGAAAATTAGGTCATGTTTCCACTAGCAAATAAAGGGCAAAAACTTGGGCCTTTTTTTGCATTTTGTTTTCATTAATCAACGCTTCAACATTTTATCATCTTGTTCACACTAACAAAAAAGTTATTAGTAATAACTTATTTCTCAACTACTTTTCCACTCACATACTCATCAACAGCTTCTTCACTAGTGAAAATAACTGGACATTTCTCACCAACTTATTTACTAATGGAAACAACTTACAACTTTTCAACAACAAAAAAATTTCTCCAAATTTTTTATTAGTGGAAGCAGCGGCCCATGTGCATCAATGGACTTTGGGGACCTCAACATGGTTCAAATGTAAATTTTTTTTAACAACCGGATGTCCATGTCAACTTGCTTATACCTCCACTAATTATCGAATCTTGAAGTTAAGGAGCGGGCAAATCTCAAGTGGCCGCAAGATTTGAAATGTTTGACTTTGATCAGATTTTTAACTTGTGACCTCTTAGAGAACAAACCCGTTTGTTGCTTTATCATGCCCACGTGAGCAAACTCCTTTTGATTGTTGAAATGTGAAATTGATACTCCTATTTGATTGTGGCATTGACCCATTGTTGACGTAACGACCAAACAAGAAACAGAAAAGATGAAGAAGAAGAAGACGAAAAAAACCCCAAGGCCACTACAGTATTTATTCGTACGGTAAATTTCTTCAAAAGTCTTTACAAGTCCACAACAAGAAAGTACAAACATAGCTTCTCTAGCCTAATGCCAGGGATATTAGCAAAAACTTATTGATCGTGAACGAACCTTAGACCTTATGATTTTATTTTTGGCGAATTTTTACATGTGGTGTTAATTTGTTGTAAATTTTTGGGTCTACTTAACGAAAAAGGTTTCAAGAAAATTCTTACGTTTTGCTCTAAAAACATCAGAGTTCTTCACTAGTCCGGCTAAAATTGATTTTTCCTGTAGATGCTTAAATACTTAATCCCTAACACAACAATTACTTAACATGGGTGATCACAGTTTACAATTTTTTATTTTTTTTTGGAAAGAGGTGTTATCTATGCTAACATTACACTTAATAAAAATCTTTGCTAGCATTTGCTGTAGCACAAGGAGAGGAATTATGTTCAAGACAACTGACATTTGATGTTATAAATGAAACGAATGCTTTATCGGTTATTCATTCAACTTTTTCTTCGTTTATTCCTTTGCCTTGCATCATGAGTCGCTCATTTGATATAATCCCTTGCAAAACTAATTTCAAATGTCCCATAGCTTCTTAACTATGTGTCCGTTTTACGCTACGCATCATATTCTGTTCAACAGTACATATGTGTGATCTAATTATTAGTTTTTTCTTGTCCTAGGTTTCTGAGGTGTAGTTGGTGTTGAAGACCCTTCTTGACGCATCAACTACGTGATGCTTGAATTGCTTCTGCTATTTGTATAGACTTATTGCAGTATAGTATGCTGTAATTTCCCATTCTGCTTATTTAATGTTGTCTCAGTTTGCAACTTTCCTGAATAATGTAATTTACTAAGGCTACTGCTTGCTATGATGATCCTGTCTTTACTCTTATTAATCTGTGCTCGTACTGTCAAGCATCTGTTACACTACGTACGTACTCTAAACAGTGTTATATTAATGTGGTACGGGATGTAGTCTTTCTGTTAGGAGGTTTATGTAACAGAGGGAAAGGATACTAAGCAACTTGTGATATAGTGAATGGTTAACCGAACAGATTATAAAAGGGAGGAAAAAAAATTGAAGCAACCCCTAAAACTACGCCAAAGATCAGGCCGACAATATTTACTTTCTATACTATGTATAAATTAGAGGGGAACAAAATACTGATTGGTATAATATTTTTAGTCGAGGTGAGCGTAAATTAAAGGGTACTGCTGAATATAGTTTAGTGATGATTAGAGTGTCCTCGACGGTTGTGGATATCTGGTGTATCAGTGGGGTGTGTTAAGCAGATCGAGTGCAATTTCGTATGGGTGGAAGAGGGTTGTGGGATGGAATGTCGATCTCAATCATGCTTTGTTTGTTAGTGTAAAGGTGATAAAATGAAGGTGTACCACTACAACAAATATGGCTTTTAATAGCATGCCAAAAATGCTGCAGTATTGTATGCATAGCGTTCAAGAGAACGCCTTATTAGGCGATGCTGTTAAAAGTTTTCGCTTTCAATAGCATTCATTGTCCGCTATTGTTGATCTCTTTTATAACGGGCAATGAACGCTATGGAAAGTAATAGATAGCGTTCAGAAGATAGCGTTCAGAAAAACGCTGAATTAGCCTATGCTGTTAAAAGTGGGGGACATATCATAGCGTTTTCTGACTGCTATTTATCATTATCTTGAATAGTGTTTTCTGAATGTTATGTATTATAGATCTTTGATAGCAGTCTTAGAATGCTATGTATTCTCTACAAATTAATTACCAGAAAAGCATTTCATAAGCTCATTTGACAGCATGTTTTTTGCCAAAATACTAAATTAACCAATGAACTACACATAAATTCACCCAGTATTCTGTTCAAAATGAAAGAGAAATATATTTTCATGCAACATTAAGTAACTTTAAATAAAAACAAATTCAACAAGCCTTCATGTCCTACCAACATTTTGAAAGAGAATGGCAGTGAAACAATCTTATTGTCCCAAAAGTTGCCCACATGTCTTGACACAAAACGGGAAGTATTAAGGAAAAAACTTAAACTAAGTTCCAGCCGCACCATTGTAATCTCGATCTTCATCAAAGTGTGAGAAAATACAGATCTTCTCTTCCAACTCGAACACCTACATACTCAGTGAAACATGCACCAAATAAGTCAAAAGAAAATAAATCAACAATGACTTCTAAAATTGAAGTTGGATCACAACAGTGAAAATTAAATTGAAGTTAGATCACTAACATCAAAAATTAAAATAAAGCTAAAAGCAACACTGAGTTACCCTCACATCTTTTATTGTCATTGTTAATTACGTCTTCTTTTCAACATGATGGTAAGAAGTAATATAAGAATTATTAGTCATATTGTTCATGTCCAATAAAAGCAAACACAGTAGGGAAAAATCGGAAGACAGACCTCGTGGTTGTTTATCTTTTGACTAACACGACCCTTCAAAGACCAAGATCTACAATATTGAGGAAGCCAATCTTTAGCCATTTCCAAAACAAAAATGGGAAGATAAAAATCTAGAAGTGAACAGATAACGATCTCAAGACATTGTATCACTAATCATCTACATTAACCAATACGGCAAGAGTTTCACGCGCACCAACTAAACACACACATAGAGGGAGAGATCTCATCTATAGTAGTGACTCAATATTTTCAATGTTCAGATCCCCATTTCACCAACACTCTTAAAGTTGCATTTGAACTACTGATTGAACAGAGTTTTTTTTTTTCCAATGAAAGATTTAGCAGGAAAATGGAAAGGGGATAATCTTATGACAAAACAAAGAGAAGTGATAATAGCTAGGCACAATAGCAGTAACATTCAGAGAGAGAGAGAGAGACTTGCAACCTGTGGGAGTCCAAATAGATAATTCTCCGGCGAAGAAGTGTGATATCACTTAGTGTTAACAGTGCAGAAACTTTAATCCACAGCACCACAGGCTATATCACGTTGTCCCCAGAATTTAAAGAGCAATTCAGGAAAGTGCAAGTACATGCACTTCTCACGGTGTTTGTGCTGAGCCTATCTCATATTACAGGAACTATTCATAGATATTTGTCCTTCCAAAAAAGTTTGAAGTTAGGCAGCTTTCATGGAAAGTTCCATTGCACTTCAGTTCTAAGTAATTTTTCTGACTCTACTGTAATATGATAATATACAACTCAACAAAATCAGATTTCAGAAGCTGTTCAAGTAATTTATGTACGATGCATTTTATTTCTTGAAGATGGCATTCTTATTCTTCAAAAGCATTAAATCAATAGGCACTGGATTTTGTATTTCAAAGTGCGGATGCAGATCATAGGGGTCCCCTTTCAGAGTGTCATCATCTTATTGTGCTAAATGCTCACAAAATAAGTGGATCTTAATCACTGGTATATGTTGATTACCTCTGAAACTGGAGATTTGCGTTGTTGCAAATCTGTAACCAATATTACAAGGAAGTAGTCCTAATCCAAATTGACTTTAGATACATCTTTAGGATCACTTCCAGCACCCCAATAGGCTGCTTGAACATCTCAACACAACCATTCCTTTTTCAATATTACCCTTTTAGAGCACTTCTCAGGTGCAGGGCATTGACCAGGATGACATATCTCCGGGCATAGATGTGTACAACAAGGTAATTTTCTGCATGCCAACACAAAAAAATAAAATCAAAGAGTAACCTCATTATAATTTGACCATAAGAGTCTTCTGTGCTTTCTATTCAGCTGGTTGTATCTACTTGATAAAATAAACTTTTCTGATTTATTAGGGATACCACAAGGCCGGAGATATGATATAATAAGCTTTCCTGCTTTGGTGGACGGTGG
>BPLS01030219.1:0-14745 GCA_019656275.1 Rhododendron kiyosumense | reverse complement strand
ACAATGAAATGACTGCGCGTGTAGCTGATTTTGGTTTAGCAAGATTCATTCCCACAGCCACCCATGAGCCTTCTGCAAATCAATCAAGTTCCATTGGCTTGAGAGGATCTGTTGGTTATGCTCCTCCAGGTAAATATACATCTTAGGACCTTTCATTTTTCCTTTGCAAAACCACTGCCAACACTCTTGAGGGCTGATAGATATCTGGTTTTAATCTGGTTCATCAATCACTTTAATAATGTTGGTTGTTTTTCCTTTGTTTTTCTCCTTACGATATCATTTGGCTCTCAGCTGAGAATCGATGAAAATTTCCAATATTTCACTTAAAACAGAAATGCAGCAGTACTATACATGGCACAAAGTTCTCATTCCTTCCCTATAGGGGAAGATCTATGTACCAACATATATATAGGCATCTTAGTGTTAGCAAAGCAATAGGGAGCTTTTGTTTGTCTCCTTTGGCTGTAGTCATAGCAAGAGTTAGCGAGAATAGAAGAAAATGAGTTTTTGTTTTTACCAATGGTCATTGCTTGTTATTAAGTCTGTATATTGTCAATATGCTAAATATAAAGTATGCTATTCCACTAGTATTAGGGAAGTAGACAGCTTTCAATGTCTTTATAGTGTAAAACTATAAATCATTCACTTGAAGTAAAATTGGTGAACCATGGCTTCGACTTGTTATGAACATTTTGATCCATCAACATTTCTATTCAACATATATTAGAATTCCTTAAGATGGAGTTCTTGTTACCCTTTCTAGTTATATAACCACAAGAAGCTTATATTGTTACGAATCTTATGACACTTCTATTGACATAACTTTAAACTTTTGTCTGCACAAGGCACATTACTATGCTGTGATGTATTTCTGACCAAGCATCGTCATAAGGTTATTTACTAACTAACGTACTATAGAATATGGCATGGGAAATGAGGTATCAATGTCTGGAGATGTGTATAGCTATGGCATCCTTTTGTTGGAGATGGTGACTGGGAAGAGACCGACCGATAGCATGTTTACCGGTAGTCTAACTCTCCACGACTTTGCTAAGACAGCCCTTCCTGAACCAGTTGAGAGCATTTTCGACCAAACATTGATTCCACAAGATCAAATGGGGGAGGCAAGCACAAGTATTAGCAGCGTTCGGAATCAGAGCTCTCTTAGCAATCACAAAATTCAAGAGTGCTTGATTTCACTACTTCAAGTTGGAATCGCCTGTTCACAAGAACAAGCAACAGATCGGCCGGACATCAACGATGTTCTCACTGGTTTGCATAAGACGAAGAACATTCTTCTTGTAACTTAAGTAAGTGGAGGTAGAAGATCTAGAATTGCAGTGTGATCACAAGTACGTACGACTATACTTTCTTACTCACTTAAGAAATATCTTACGTTTTGCTATGAAAACATCACATTTCTTCTCTAGTCTGGCTAACATTGATTTTCTCTATAGATGCTTAAGTACGCAAGGGTTAACACAACTATTCTACTTGACCTAGGTGGCCACTATTTACGATATTTGAAAAAAAAAAAAGAATAAGAAGGTGTTATCTATGCCAGCATTATCTACAAGAGAAGGATACGAATTCTGTTCAAGACAGCTGACATTTGCGGTTATAAATGAAAGGAATCCGTCATCGGGCATTCATTCAACTTTTTCTTCGTTCATTCCTTTTCCTTGCATCATGAGTCACTTATTTGTTGAAGTACCAAGGAAATTAACTTCAGATGTACCACAGCTTCTTAACTATGTGTCAAGTTAACGGTTTAGCGCTTTTCATCATATTACATCCTGCATTTGTGTGATCTAATTATTACTATTTTCTTGTCCTAGGCTTCTCAAGTGTAATCGGTATTGAAGATACTTCTTGACGCAACAGCAATGTGATGCGTCATATGGCTTCTGCTTTTTTGTTATGGACTTATAGCAGTATAGTACACTGTAATTACCCGTTCTGCTTCTTTTACGTTTTTAGTTTGTCTAAGTTTGCAACTTTCCAGAATAAATGTACTTCAATAAGGCTATGGTCTTTCCGTCAAGTGGTTTATGGAACAGAGGGAAAGAATCGATACTGAGCAAGCTGTGATACAGCGAATGGTATGTCAAACAGATTATGGAAGGGAGGAAAAAAAATTGTAGCAAACCCGAAAAACTTTGCCAAAGATCAAGGCCTACAATACTAACTTGAGTATACTTCTATACTTTTTGTCCAGCAATATGTCCTTCGGGATCAAGAGATACAATCAGAATGTGGCATGCTCATCTGTTTCGGATTTGGATTTCGAAAACAGTAAGCTGTTGTTTTTTTCCTCCTATCTTTTTTGATGATTTTGGTGCATGTTAAGCTGTGTTCAGATTATAGCTTAATTTTTGGAGGGATTTGTCAAGGTAAACAAAATAGTGGAGAAATTAGGAATCATTATAGCTTTCAGTGAACCTTTTCCTTCAACTTATACCTTCACTCCCTGAATAACCCATGAAGTTTAGAACCAAACACAGCGTTAGTGAAGGTTTTTTCAGCTTCTACATGCACATTATTAACTTGATTGCACTAAATAATAGTAGAATATTTGATAGTGTGACGAAATTTCGAATATTAGCATTGAAGAAACAAAGGCAATTCAAGTGAAATTGGGGAGAATAATGGAAAAACAAAAAGTGTAGTACCGCACAACATGGAAAATGATTTGGGTGCCTTTCGACCCCACAGGCCACAGAGTCAGTTTTCCGTCTGAAGGGGGGGTAAAAAATTAGTGATGTCTGGGTGGGCATCAATAGACTTTGGGGTCCTGAACATGGACCAGTTTGGGGTGGGCATCGTGCATGCCATGTGTGTGTCGTGTCTTATCGTGTTCGTGTTAGAATTTTCTCAATCCTAACTCAATCTATTTAGCTTTTCGTGTTATCGTATCGTGTCATTTCCGTGTTCCGTGTCAGAAATAACCGACCCTAACCCGCTAATTTTGTGTCGGGTTCGTGTCGTGTCATCGTGTCCTTTCATAAATTTCCACCCCATGTTGTGTTGTGCCATGTCGTATTCATGTCAGAATTCTCTTAACCCTAAACTGACTTATTTAGCTTTTTGTATTATCGTGTCATGTCACATTCGTGTTCCGTATCAGAAATGGCCGACCTTAGTGCATGTCCTGCACTTCGTGTCGGATTCGTATCGTATTCTTGTGTCATGTCGAAAATTCCTACCCCTAGGACCACATAGTTCAAATGTGAAATTGCTGGTCCTATTTGATTGTGTCATTGACTCATTCTTGACATAACGACCACATAGAGAAAGGGAAAAAAAAAAAAAAAAAGACAAACTTTAGACACCGGCCCCAATCCTTCTTTAAATTCCCTGATGATGAAATAAAGAAAATAAAAACTTTTAAGAGCTTGAATGTGGGCTCCCACATCCCAAAAGCTCATAAAAGCCCAAAAGCCCCGGATTGAGCTTGTAACACCATATGAGACACCTCTACACCGTACAGTGTAATAAAATTTGTTACACCACATGACATTTTAGAAAAAGTTTTGACTGGCACAGAAAGCTGTCGGCCACAGCTCAAAGTCAACTTGGCAGGGAATATACTTCTAGCCGGTCTAAAAGATGCCTCCCCAATTTGCATTGATAATTCTTGGCGAATATTATGCATTACTAATCAGTATATATTCACACACTTTGTGCATTCATTCTGCAAAATAACTGGCATAAGTTTTCTTTGGTGCATTTGGCGGGTTTACATGGGTTATTTCGGCTCCAGCTTTTGTAGTTGCAAGTGCGGATCAAACACCCTTGAAGAAGTTTGCTCTCTTTTTGCCTTCTAGGTCGAGACAGAAGTCACGGCCGGCTGGACACTTATTAGCAATTTTTGTTTCAGTCCGTTGATTTATGTTCAGTTTGTTTCCTTTTAAACCAAACAAGAACAATTGGAATTTCGAAAAACAAATAGTTTAAATTTGTGTCATCCAACCATGTGAATCGAATTCAGAAGTAACACAGTGATACACCGGCGGACATTGATAATGTTGAAACTTGTCAGAGATGTGCATGCAAATCGAGAATGATAGACTGCAAACAGTGGTTCCACTGGCTACGAATTAAACTTATCCACAAATAATCGACTAATAACCAACCAAATAACGAACACATCATGTAGAGACCGCTGCATTCGTTGCATCGAAACACATGTAAACTAGTGATGGTACTTTATTCTTCACAAAAAAAAAAAAAAAATGGTACTCTTTATTCACGAGTTGTTGTCCTGCAGTTGGGTGACACTGGGGCATGGCGGGGCCTCGACCTCTCCAAGTCCTTGTTATCCATAGATGGACTTGGGAAGAAGCCGAATACTGATTTGGCCTTCGGCTATCAAAGTCAAATTGAAAACTGACACTTGGATTAAACATTTCGGGTCCGGGTCGGATCTGTGCTCGGGCAGGCATTCGGATAAAAACGCAACATGACTGGCTAAATCTTATAATCTGAATTAAAAATTAAATGAATGAAAGTATTTTCCAAATCAAATTTTTTGACATAGAATAAGAATTAAATATTTTCAGTAATTGAATTGTGCAAATTATATTACATGTGAAAAATGTTGTCCTTACATGGGACCAATTTTTTCTCTAATGCACACCTTAACTCCTATTTTAACACAATAAAATTTAGAACACCATTGGGAATGCTCTAACCGGACCCTTTAACTAACTTAGAGGTATCTATGTTCCATACAGAATTCGGATTTCCTACTGACAAATATTTTGAGTGTTGCTCTTTCTTTGGAAGAGAGACAGACATAATTTCAGTTTGTCAAGGCGCGCGGTTTCCGATTGTGTTCTGGTTATCATGGTCTACCCTTTTTACTCTAGGAGACCAACATTGGTGCTACCTCCACCATCCTTGGTAAGATGGCGAGTCTGTTTTAGGAAGACTGTCTATTTTACCCTGGGAGATGGTGCTACCTCCACCATCTCTGGACCCTGGTAAGACGGCGAATCTGCTTTAAGAAGACTGTTCAAACACGACTCATTTCACTTGTTAATTGTTCCAGGTTCATTATATCTATAATTTCAGTTTGAATATTACGCAAATGTTCTCTGGACTTCACAGATGAAATTAAATTTTGTCAAAACATTAACATTATGGCGTTCTATCGCCACCCTTTTTCTCCCTTGTGTCAAACCTTGAAGAAAACAAATAATTCAAGTTTCTTCCCGTTCTACTAAGGTTCTTATTTTTTAAATACTTATTTTACGCTTTACGAGAGAGGTCATTCTCTCAAAATACATCACATTTAATTAAAAAAAAGTACTTTATTTTAGTTAGTTGAACACGTACACTTTATTAGTTTGAAAAAAAAAAAGAGCAAGTTTTATTAGTCCAATTGGACTCTTTTTCTTTTACACTGCAATTAGGGAGGACTCTATTTGTAGGATTGGGAGATATTGCCAAACGGGGGTGCTTGGCAGTGATGCCGAGTGGCCGATTCTGTCGTTCAACCCGGGAATCAACAGTTTGAATCTTGACCGAGGAATGGATTGTTCAGATATGTATATGCTAATATTCAATCCGAACCGTCCGTACCGAAATTAACGACCGGATGCTACTTAGCACCCCGCTTGGCAGCATCCCGGGGCGCTGGTTACACGGCAAATGTGAAGGACAGTCGGAATGTGAAAAAACAAAAAGCAAAAACAGAAAGTGTAGACCACAACATGCATGGAAATGATTTGGGAGCCTCCAAAGTCAGTTTTTCTTTTTTTCTTACCCGTCTAAAGGGGGATTGAAAATTGGTGGATTATGGAGTCTTTTTACACGGCGAGTGCGAACGAACTTTCTTCTTCTTATTATTAGATAGAAATGACCCCTTCTACACTGCAATTTTGAAGGACAAAAGGAATTTTGCGCATCAATGGACTTTGGGGTCCTGAACATGTTTCAAATGTCCAGGCCAGCTTGTATACACCTTAACTAATAATTAAAAATTAGCAATTGCCCGGTTAAAAGTATTTTCTAAATCTGAATTTTGGAATTGAAATATAACAATTAAAGGACTTTACGGTAATTGAATTCTGCAAAATTTAGAATGGCATTAGGGATGCTCTAACCGGACTCATTAACTTATTATTGCGACCTTTTTTCTTCCCTTGTGTTGTACGTTGAAGAAAACAAGTCAATTCAAGTTTGTTAATCCAATAGGGATTCCTCGGTAACCAAAAAAAAAAATGGGGATAACCACATTGTGATACACAAAAAACAAAAACAGAACCCTCAAAGTCAGGTTTCACTACAAAAAAATCGGGATCTAATAATGGTCAAAAACATCACTAAAAAACACAAAAAGCATCGCTAAAGACTATACCAATGGTTCACCAACCGTTGGCCAAACCGTCGTGAGATATCCGTCGGTGTAGAGGTATAGCGACGGTTTTGAAGTTTAATTGCACGTAAACTAGCCGGATACATGAGTTATTAAAAAAAAAGGAAAAATTTTCAACTTCAAGTTAAGAAATTTCTTCTTTTCACGTATGAAGGGGGTTAGAAAATTAGTGGTTATAACTTATAAGAGTACTACATTTTCTGTGCATCAATGGACTTTGACCTTGAAAGAGAGATGTCGACTAGACGATGGGAGCGTACTTGTGCGGACTCCGACTTGACGATGGGAGCATACTTGTCCGACTTGACGATGGGAGCATACTTGTCGGACTTGACGGAATGGTATGGTCCTGAACATGGACTACCACACATAAACAAATTAAAAAAGGAGAAAAGACCAAAAAAAATGCTGAATCTTTGTAAAAAAAATCAAGGCCTCTACAGTATTTATTCGTGTGGTAAATTTCTTCGCAAGTCTTTGTTGAGAAAATTACAATTGGCGAATTTTAGAGAACAATTTCATTAGAAATACAACTGAAACAAAGATTAAATAAACTAATAACAACAAATACGAAAAATGCGAATCGAATACTTTGTTATACACAGGGATGAATCCAGAAATATACCCTAGTGGGGGCACCTGTTAATCATAATTGGCAAAAGTTCATTTTTTTTAGTCAATCATAGTAAGATCGTATAAAATTAAACCATGCATTACTAATTACAAAAGTTTCTAAAGCGTATTTTAAGTTAAATTAGGTAAAAATAAGTACAAAATCTCAGAAAGAAAATTTTAAATTATGTTTTAAATGAATATCAACAAATTTTAGAATATATAATCAAGCTATTTTTTTTAATGACTTTATTTTTAAATATTTCTCCCAGAGGGGTTAAAAATAAAGAGAATAAAAAAAGAATAACTCCAAATAGACAAACAACTCGTAAAACATATTGGCACCTACCGAGGGTGTTGAGGTTGCAACGGCATCTGTCTCCTAGGATAATTCCACCTACCGATGGTGTTGACGTTGCACCAGCGTCTGTCTCCCAGGATAATTCGTCTAGAACCACATCCCACAGAACAACACTGTGTACAGCCTTGACGAACCAAACTAGCTTGTGCCTCTTGCTCACACAGAATAAGCTCAGGAATTTTTGTTGGAATTATAATTCTGGAAAAAACGTGAAGTCGAATGAAATCAGGATGCCCAACATAATAAAGACATTGACATCCAAAATCTCCTTAAAACAAATTTGCCACCTACGTACCAAGAGTATGAAGGTTGCACTCCCACAATAATTCGTCTAGAACCACAACTCACAAAACACCAATGTGAGCAACCTTGTGAACTGAAGTAATGTCTGCCTCTCTCTCACACAATGAATAAACTCATATGCCCCTCTCCCACACAAAGAATAAAGGAGTCGTGGTGGTGATCATCATGGCCTTGATCTATGGTGATCAAAATAGGTTGGAGAAGAAGCCAAATAGTACTAACTTGGCCTTTGGCTAGTATGGTAAGACAGATTGAAAAATGTACGTAGAGATTACATAAACTTAATACAATGATCAATATTAACTAATACGAAAAATGTGAGTCAAATCCTTTGTTATACAGTCTTTTTAAAACAGATTCGCTCAACGTTGCACCGGGATCTTTTCTCCTGGGATAATTCGGCCCCAGAGAACACCACTTTGAGCCGCTAGCCTTGGAGAACCAAACTCGATTGTCCTTCTTGCTCACACAGAATAAACTCAACTTAGCTTCTCTAGCCTAATGCCTATGATGTAGCAAAAACTTGTCCTCTTATTGATTGTAAACGAACCTGAGACGTTACGTAATTTTCTTCGGTGAACTTTTACATGTGGTGTTTATTTTGGGTTGTCTTAACCTAGAAGGTTTCAAGGAAAAAGATAACGCTCCAAGTGAAGCCAAACAAGGCCTAAACCGTGGAAACAACTTACCATTCCACATTATATTTTTTATTTTCGGAAGGGCGGCCCCACTACATTTTTGGAATTACTGGGATTTAAATCTGCGACAGTCAAGCAAGTAAACCAACACTCTATTTAAGCGAAGTTATCATCAAGCAGCAAAATTCACAATTTAACATTCCAATCACCACATGGGTTTGGCAGTGTTAAACCCATTCTTCCTTTTCATACACGTCGTTTTTCTCTTATATTCTGGCTCTCCTCTTGTAGCCAGGTTTGTGCGAAGCAGGAACGAGACTGACCGTTTAGCCTTGTTTGCATTCAAGGCTGCAATAACCAGTGATCCCTTTGGAGCTCTGAACTCGTGGAATGAATCCATACACTTTTGTCAATGGGCTGGCGTTACATGTGGCCGCCGACACCATAGGGCCATCACGTTGAGGCTTGAACATCAGGAGCTCACTGGGTCTGTTTCGCCTCACGTCGGAAACTTGAGCTTTCTCAGGGAACTACGACTGCGTAACAATAGCTTGAGCCATGAAATTCCCCCGGAGCTTGGCCGCTTGCGAAGACTACAAATATTGACAGTGGTCAATAATTCGCTTACAGGTGAAATTCCATCCAATATATCTTGTTGCTCTAGCCTTGTTGCCCTTGAACTCTCTGGAAATAAGCTGGCCGGAAAAATTCCTTCGGAGCTCGGTTCTTTGACTAAGCTTGAAAGACTGCTGATTGAAAAAAACAACATAACAGGAGGTCTGCCTTCTACTCTTGGGAATCTATCTCATCTTACAAATCTTACTGCTTATTCCAATTGTATTACAGGGAATATACCCGATACTCTTGGAGAATGCAAAAAATTGGAAGTTCTCAGATTAGGGACGAACAAGTTAGTTGGTACCTTTCCTTTCTCAATCTATAATCTCTCTTCTATGAGACACTTACTAGTACCGATTAACCAAATTGAAGGCAGCCTTCCTTTTGACCTAGGAATAACTCTTCCTAATCTTGAACGTCTAGTCCTTGCTGACAAGTTGTTTACTGGTTATATACCTATTTCAATATCCAATGCCACCGAACTATCTGACCTTACCCTGGAACATAATAGATTTAAGGGAAAAGTCCCTCCTTTAGGCAAGCTGTGGGATCTTGAGTTGTTGCAATTAGGATATAATCATCTAGGATCAGGGGAAGTGGATGACTTGAGCTTTCTAAACTCATTGACAAATGCTACCAAGCTGTACGCTCTGACTCTGAACGACAATAACTTTGGAGGGTGGTTATTGCCTGAATCAATTTGCAACTTTTCCACTCATCTTAGTAGACTAAGGTTGTTTGACAATTAAATAGGTGGGAGCATCCCAACCGGGATAGGGAATCTTATCAATTTGGAGATTCTTTCCATTAACAACAACCATATAAGCGGCAACATTCTTGCTGAAATTGGGATGCTTCAAAAGCTAAAAGCGTTGCATCTCAATGCTAACAATTTCTCTGGGGAGATTCCACTATCTCTTGCAAATTTGACTTCCTTAGTTGTACTTGACTTGACTCAAAATAATCTCCAAACCAATATCCCTTCAAGTCTTGGGAAATGTCAACAATTGCAGGCATTACTTCTTGCTCACAATAACCTTAGTGGTATCATACCCAAAGAAGTTATCAGCATCTCATTGCTATTAATTCTATATCTATCTTACAACAATTTCGCTGGTAACCTTCCAGCAGAAGTTGGAAATTTAAAAAATCTAGAAGAGTTTGATGCTTCTAAGAACACACTGTCTGGAAGAATTCCAAGCACTCTTGGCAGTTGTGAAACACTAAGAAATCTATACCTTGATGGCAACAAATTCTGGGGCAACCTTCCTGCAACCTTGGCTAATTTGAGGGGTGTGGAAGAATTAAATCTTTCTCACAATAATTTCTCAGGACAAATCCCAGAGTACTTGGATGGCTTCATCTTTTTAAACGAATTAGACCTGTCATTCAATGATTTTGAGGGTGCAGTACCGGAAAGAGGTGTATTTAAGAATGCAACAGCCATTTTTGTTGAAGGAAACAACAAGCTTTGCGGGGGCATAGCTGAATTGCAGTTGCACAGTTGCAACTCTAGAAGGAAAGGATTCTCTCAGACAGGGAAATTAATACTCTTGGTATCATTTGGGCTTCTAGGACTATTTGTGATGTTGGGTGTTCTTTATCTTTGTTGGCCTACGAAGACAACAAAAGTACCCCCCTTCCGGATTTTAGAAAATTCATTTCCACAATTGTCCTACCAAAGTCTTCTTAGAGCTACTGATGGGTTCTCTCTATCCAACTTAATTGGAGTGGGTAATTTTGGTTCAGTTTATAAAGGAATTCTTGATCAAAATGGAAAAGTTGTTGCAGTGAAGGTTCTAAACCTTCAATTTCATGGTGCCTCAAAGAGTTTCATAGCTGAGTGTAAAGCCATGAAGAGCATCAAACATCGAAATCTCATTGAAATTCTTACAGCATGTTCGAGTATCGACTATCAAGGTAATGATTTCAAAGCTCTGGTTTATGAGTTCATGGTCAATGGCAGCCTACACGAGTGGTTGCATCATGGAGAGGGTGTACATGAGGAGCTAAGGAGTTTAAACCTACTACAAAGGCTTCATATTGCAATCGATGTTGCTTCTACTCTTGATTATCTTCACCATCATTGCTGGGAACCAATAGTTCATTGTGATTTGAAGCCGAGCAATGTTCTTCTAGACAATGATATGACTGCGCATGTTGCTGATTTTGGTTTAGCAAGACTTCTTCCCACAGCCACCCATGAGTCTTCTGCAAATCAATCAAGTTCCATTGGCATGAGAGGATCTGTTGGTTATGCTCCTCCAGGTAAATATACATCTTAAGACTTTTCATTTCTCCTTTGCAAAACAACTGCCAACACTCTTTAGGGCCGATAGACATCTGGTTTTAATTTGGTTCGTCAATCACTTTAAGAAAGCTAGTTGTTTTTTATTTGATTTTCTCCTTAGCATATCATTTGGCTCTCAGCAGAAAATCAACGGAAATTTCCAATATGTCACTTTAAACAAAAGTGCAGCACTATACATTGCACAAAGTTCTTATTCCTTCCCTATAGGGGAAGATGTACCAACATATATATATATATATATAGGCATCTTAGTTTTAGCAAAGCAATAGGGAGCTTTTGTTTGTCTCCTTTGACTGTAGTCATAGCAAGAGTTAGCAAGAATAGAAGAAAATGAATTTTGTTTTTACCAAGGGTCATTGCTTGTTATCAAGTCGGTATATTGTCAATATGCTAAATATAAAGTATTCTATTCCCACTAGAATTAGGAAAGTAGACAGTTTCAATGTCTATATAGTGTAAATCAATCCATTGAATTAAAATTGGTGAACCGTAGCTTTGACTTGTTATGAATATTTCGAACCATCAACATTTGATTCAACATGAATTGCTAAGAATTCCTTAAGATGGAGTTCTAGTTACCCTTTCCTGTTATATAACCACAAGAAGCTAATGTTGTTACGAGTCTTATGACACTTCTATTGACATAACTTTAAACTTTTGTCTGCACAAGGCACATTACTATGTTGTGATGTATTTTTGACCAAGCATCGTCATAAGTTTATTAACTAACAAATGTACTGCAGAGTATGGCATGGGAAATGAGGTATCAACGTCCGGAGATGTGTATAGTTATGGCATCCTTTTGTTGGAGATGGTGACTGGGAAGAGACCGACCGATAGCATGTTTACCAATAGTCTGACACTCCACAACTTTGCTAAGACAGCCCTGCCTGAACCAATGGAGAGCATTTTCGACCAAAACTTGATTCCACAAGGAGAAATGGGGGAGGCAAGCACAAATACCAGCAGTATTAGGAATCAGAGCTCTCTTAGTGGTCACAAAATTCACGAGTGCTTGATTTCACTACTTCAAGCTGGAATCGCCTGTTCACAAGAACAAGCAATAGATCGGCCGGACATCAACGAGGTTCTCACTGGTTTGCATAAGACAAAGAACATTCTTCTTGGAAGTTTAGTAAGTGGAGGTAGAAGATCTAGAATTGCTGTGTGACCACGAGTAAGTAGGGCCACACTTTCTTACTCACTTAGGAAAAAATCGTATGCTTTGCTCTGAAAATGTCAAATTTCTTCACTAGTCGAGCTAACATTGGTTTTCTCTCTAGATGCTTAAATACATAATGCCTAACGCAACAATTCTACTTATCATGGGTGGTCACAGTTTATGATATATTTTTGAAAAGAGGTGTTATCTATGCTAGCAATATTACACTTAATAAAAATCTATGCTAGCATTAGCTACAGCACAAGGAGAGGAATTCTGTTCAAGACAGCTAACATTTGATATTATAAGTGAGTCGCTTATTTTATATAAGTCCCTAGAAAACTAAGTTCAAATGTCCTATAGATTCTTAACTATGTGTCCGTTTCTACGCTTCGCATTATAGTCTGTCCAACATATGTGTGATCTAATTATTACTTTTTTCTTGTCCTAGGTTTCAGAGGTGTAGTTGGTGTTGACGACACTTTTGATGTGATAGCTACGTGACAATTGCTGCTGCTGTTTGTTATAGACTTATCGCAGTATAGTATGCTGTAATTTCCCATTCTGATTCTTTAATGTTTTCTCAGTTTGCAACTTTCCTGAATAAATGTACTGTACTAAGGCTACGGCTTGCTATGATGATCCTGTCTTTACTCCTATTAATTCTGTAGTTTAAGTAGGCTATGGATTCTGCTGTGTGCTCATACCGTTGAGCATCTGTTACACTACTCTAAACAGTGTTATCTTAATGTGGTGCTGCATGTAGTCATTCCGTTAGGCCGTTTATGGAACAGAAGGACCAAGCTGGGATACAGCCAATGGGTATGTCAAACAGATTATAGAAGGGAGGAAAAAAATTGAAGCAACCCCCCAAAACTATGCCAAATATCAGGCCTACATAGCAAAGATGAGGCAGCCCTTTTTGAAATGAGGCAGCTTATATACCAAACAAACATGTGACAACAATGTAGGAGAGGAAAGCTGTTGGTGGTTAGCTTCTAGAATAGCTAATCGGCATTTTCATTTCACGTATATTTTCTTTTACTTATTCGCAGCATTTTTCACATTTAGCTGCTTCAGATTTAAATTGCAAATGCTGTTAGACAATCTATTTTATTCAATTCATATGACCTGAATGCAAAACAAGTTTCATCCTGAAGAAAGGCCGACTTGAGGTGGTGAAAAAATGAGTAAGGATCCCTGTCAAGTTTGATGGCTTGCTTTTTTCTTTTATGTACTTCTTTCCGTCAAAAGTTGGTGTTAAGAGGAAAGATGTACTTGGCCACGTAAGAATAGGATCAAATACCAACAATTCGTACACTTCTCTGCATCTTCAAATGTCAATATCGATTTGGAATTTGGATACACGGTGAAACTAATTTCTGAGTGGTCAATTTTTCTAGCAGGTGTGTGAGTGTGGGGTGCTGGGGTGTGTTTTCATGGGGAAACATTCCTTGCGTTAGTGTAGGTTGAAAGGGGGTTTAAGGTGATTTGTGGGGTGCAGGTGAGTATGCGTACTGCTACAGTGTTTCAATGCTGCTGTTTCTGTTTTAATATTGCTTAAGGGATACCATTGGTGCTTTGGATCCTGCTGGTTCTGTTTTAATTTTGCTTCAGGGATGCCATTGGTGCAATCTTCAGCTCTGCAGGGCTTGTTCCATCTTTCGACAGTTTTGTGAGGTTGCAAGGTTATGATATAATACGGGGAATGAGACTATCTTGGTGCTGCTTAATTCTTTGGTTATGAGATTGGACATCTCTTTGGCTACTCATTGCTTGAGGCATACTTGCTAGTTCTGGTGTTCCTGTGATTTTGCTTCCGCTGTTGTTGGTCCTGATGGCCACAACTATGCTGCAGTTTATGCCGTTGATGTTAGGCAAGGATGGCGTCTGATATAGCTTATCCAATGGATGCTGCAATTTTTGGGAATTGACTATTCATTGGTGTTCTCTACCTTGTGGGACTGGTCTGTGTTCTCTTTCCAGGTTCGGAGTTCCATATGATTGCTGAGTGGCTGTGCGCCTGCCAACCTCATTGGGATGCTTTCACTCGTTGGGATGCTTCATAGTCCTTATCCCTTTAATCCTTGCAAATTATTCCCAAAGGTCAATAAATTCCCTTTGTTAGTCTTTTAAGTGAATAAGCTCAATAAGTTAGAGTATAAGTGCTAGCCAACGGGGCCAATGTTATTCCATGTAAATTATAGGGGAAGAAAACTACTGATTTGAACAATATTTTTAGCTCAGGTGCGCGCAAATTGAATGATGCTTACTGTTCAAGTATCCAAAGATGGAGTGTGGGTGTAGTAATGTAGTTTGGTGATGATTTGAGAGAGTAAAATGAGGTTAGTGCAATTT
>BPLS01030218.1:0-34718 GCA_019656275.1 Rhododendron kiyosumense | reverse complement strand
GTAAATCCAATTTTAAGGCCATTTTCTTTTCAATGTGTATAAGAGTGTCCAAGAGATTTCTATATATTTTGAGAAGGTGAGACCGTGAGGGCATAGAGCTTCGGAGAAACTGGCGAATTAATTAAGAAAAGGAAATACTCTAGACCTACTGTGTATACATAAAAAAAATATGTATACTCAGTTTTTCTTAAAACAAGGATGGCACGTGAGACCCCTACCGCCAGAAACGGAACCATGTTGGGGCTTATGAGGGCCAAGGCCCCTGCGTTGTTTCGGATTTTTTTTATAAATTTTTGTTATTAATATTAGTTATTTTTTATTTGTTAAGAATAACTAGATATTGCATTTTGTATTGGATGTTATTTAAACATTCAAATGCTTTGAAAATGTGTTAATTTTGGGTCCCAAATCCAATATCTCTCTACGCATAATCTCCCATAAGTTTTTTTTTTAACTATTAATTTCATTTATCTTTCTCCCTATTCGGTTTGGGTTTTAAGGGAGGTTTTTGAGAGTATAGAGAAAATTTATTGGAGACCATGACCAGAGGTTTTGAGACCCCAAACCGATTATGGTCTCTATCTCTCTCTCTACTCATTATCTAAAAAACCTTCATCAAAACCTAAACCAAACAAACTCTTAGATCCTCGAACCTTGAAATTTCAAATTTTATTATTCATAGCTAGTTCAGCCCCTGCGTTTACGAAATCTTGGTTCCATCCCTGCCTACCGCCTCCCTCTTTAGCTCCGATCCACCTCTAACTGAAGGCGGGGGAGCTGTTGTCCCTTTAAGGGGTAGCAACCTGTTGTCCGGGCCGAGCGGGGCTCGCTCCAATAATTGAAAACATTCACTTCGTAGAACTTGACGAGTTGAACAAGTGTACCAAAAATTAGCTCGATCGGATACTATTAAGTACTTGATTGGAACACATATAACTTGCCAATAATTGGTTCCACTATAATTGATGTCTAGTGTTTCGGATTCATTCTTTTCAAGACAAAAATGTTCCGATAAGGCACTTAATAATATCTGATCGAGCTAATTTTTGATACACTTGTTTTACTCGATGAGTTTTACGAAGTGGCGTTTTCGATTATCGGAATGAGACCGAAGCGAGTCCCACTTAGCCGGGACAGCAAAGGGCCAACAGCTCACCCGCCTCCCCCGGTAAGGCACCAAAACTCTCTCTCTCTCTCTCTCTCTGCCTTGCTGTTGTCTCATTCAAAAGGTTCAAATTGCATCATCAATATTACCACCAGCTGGAAAGAAATCATGTCTTCGTGTTAAATTAATTGTTAGGCTTTTTGGATGAGTAGTATAGTCCTAGTGGTAAAAAATTCACTATGGTATCAAAAGTCGGAACTTTTCTAGAAAGGCCAGGGAAGGGAACCGTAGACTACGGTTCCCTTCCCCGGCCTTTCTATTTATCTCTTCAACTTAATCTTTTATTCCTATCAAATACTCCCTCCGTTCCAAAATGAGAGTCCTTTTAGGGACTCCGTGCCATTTTCATGCTTATATCTTTCGATTTATGAAGTTTTATGTAATTTTGAAAACTTTGTTTAATAGAACTAATTATAATCTATCAAACAAAATCCATATTGCATATTTTTTGACATTCACATTGAAAGATATAAGCAATTGAAAATGACACATTTTCCCAAAAAGGACACTCTTTTTGGAACGGAGGGAGTATTTTCTATATTACAATGACCCTATAATTCTAGTTAAATTTTTCCACATATTAAGCAATCCCACGAAAACTATTCATTTGTCGGCCTCCTTTTAACACTAGAATTTGGCAAACTATATATTTGTCAATACAGATTTGCAAAGTAATCTTGTGTGCAAGCAGAAACAAATTAATGTTCAGTTATTGATTAGCAAATACGAATAAGATCAAGTACATTTCTATATTAACCCACTGCACGAGATTCTTGGCTTTGGCCCTGCGCCCGGCACCCAACAAAGAAGAATTGCTCAAGAATATATGTACATATATAGATATATACACCGCTACAAATTAAGTACAAAAGCAATAAAACTTAGCAAAAGAATTAAGCTTTTATATTATTCCTTTGGGAGGATGTCCAGGTTTCTTGATTTCAATTTACGTATGCATGACAATTATCGGACTAAAATTCTAAGAACTGAAATCTCAAAAACAGTGATGCATAAACATTTGGCAACCTCTTGGAGCCAATCCACAAGAGAGAAATTTCTTGTGAATTCTCTAGTCCTGATATAGATGTCTTGCCTTTGACCAAAGTGGGGAGGAGAATAGTCAGTGTGTGTGTAAGCTAGCCTAAACACATCTAATCGGAAAACCAAAAAAAAATTAAAGTAAGTAGTAACCATTTATCTAGTAATGAAATAGGACGGAGACCCTTAAAAAGTATTTATCCGTCCCCAACTATTTCTCCATTTTGAGAATTCTAACTTATTAAAGAATTATCATTACTTATAGTATGTCTTACTTTTTTCCTTTTTACTTTTTAGAAACTTCATTTTAGATTTGAATTTTGAAACAATAAGAATAATTACAACTTTTTGAAGATGGACATTTCTTTTGAGACAGCAAAAAGTGTCAAAATGCAATAACATTTATGGACGGGGGAGTACAATCTTGAGCTAGCTGAGTAGCTACAGAACAAAAGAGAGGAACCAATGATCGATCCTACCATAATTTTAGAATCGTACAATATTGGCTTAATTGCAAGAACACCCCCTAAACTATCACTTTTTGGCAACTTCACCCCCTTAAGTTTAAATTCGAGCAACTTCACCCCCCTAACTACCAAATTCGAGCAACTTCACCCCCTCCCCCATTTTCCGTCCAATTCTGTTATGAATTTGGATGGAAATTTTCAAAATTGGATGGAAAAGTAAATCAATGTACAAAAATGCCCTTACAAAAATGTCCGGTTGACAAAGTGGTCGACCGGGTGGTCGACCGGCTGGTTGTCCGGCCTCTTAACCGGTTGGTTCTGGTTGACACTGCTCTTTGTTTAGACAGCCGGCATGTCAAAATTTCACCTCAATAAATTCGTTAAAGCATGTATTGAGCTCACTAAGTCTTTGTAAATATTAATCATTGAATTCAAGAGACTTTTATACTATACGTCAAGGCAAAGAAAAATTAGTCCGAAAAAGGACTTTGCGATAAAAGATTTACTTTTGCCAAATAATAAAAACTTCATCAATATAATCATCAAAATAATAAATAGTAATGCATATAATTTTCCAACAAATTATCATGCATATTTTTCCAACAATCCCTAATTTCATCGGGAGGGTGAGACCATGCCGGACTTGGAAATGTGACAACTTCGGCAGGTGGGCGTTGGTACTCGTCTAGATAAGTGGCTATTGTAACAGGGTTCACAACTATTGTTTTTGAACCAATAGCAGAGGTAATGTGCCTTGTTTCCCTATTGACCTCCATATTTGAGTAAAAATTTCAAACTACACCATCACGAAAGCCAGTTATCGAAAAGTCCTTTCGCGAACTAAATATTTTCTCGACCTTGAAAAATAGCATAAAGTCTCTTAGATTCAATGATTAATATTAACAAAGACTTATTGAGCTCAAAACATGCTTTAACAGATTTATTTAGATGAATTTTTGAGTTACAGGTTGACGAACCGACTGACAAACCATAGAAGTGTGTCAACCAGAGGGCACCGGACGACCACCCGGACGACCGCCTGGTCGACCACGCGGACAACCTCCTGGTCGACCACGCGAACGACCGTCGGTCGACGTAATTTTTTTTAAAAGGGGTACCAACGTAATTTTGTTGGCCTCCATCCATTTTTTTAACAGAAAATAGGGGAGGGGGTGTAGTTGCTCGAATTTGGTAGTTAGGGGGGTGAAGTTACTCGAATTTAAACTTAAAGGGGTGAAGTTGCCAAAAAGTGATAGTTTAGGGGGTGTTCTTGCAATTAAGCCTACAATATTTGTGGGCCACACAAAAAGTTGAAAAAACCCACTTTCATCGGGACATGCAATTAGCATTGCTCAAAGACTTAGGTCCCGTTACACCTTTTTAAAAAATAAGTACTTATTTCATATTTTTAAACTTAAAAACAATATAAATGAAAAATAAATTTTTGATTTTTTTTTGCACCGTATAAAAGATTTCATCGAGATATTTCAAACAAGATCCATATAGCATATGTTTAAATTTCATTAAACCCATTATTTTTTAGCTTGAAATTGTCTTCTTAAAAATTAAGTACTCCCTCCGTCCATTTTTAATTATCCTGCTTCGTAAATCTAACTTATTAAAAAGACATCATCATTATACCTTTCACATCAACTTTTTCCTCCACTTTCCCTACTTACCCATCATCATTACACTTTTACTCACTAACTTTTCAAAATGGAATATACTTTTAGGGACAAAATAGACAATACACCAACTTTTACCCACTAATTTTACAAAACGGACACTTATTAATGGACAGCCCAAAATAAAATAATGGACTCTAAATAAGGGACGGAGGAAGTATTTATTATTCATTTTGGAACAGGGCCTTAGAGAAAGTCTGTGTGTACAGAACTGGACACATATAATTTATGTATGTAATAACATTGCTCGATCAAACTCTCAAAGACTTGTAGTATTAATTACTCTTTACTCTTTATGCTCAAGAAATTTCCAGTACGTACCCTCAGTGCAAAGCTGTGACCAGCTTAATTAAATTTGCCATACCTTTGCACACGAGTCGCATAAACTCCAACTACAGATCGATCGAGCAACCAAAAAATCTATTAAAAGCCTCTCCCTTATCATCCACCTCACATCTGAAAATCTCCCCTATTCTTTTCATCTTCTTTCGTAACAAGAGATGCGTAAGCTTTTCTTTATTTTGATCACTATTCTACTCCTGCAGGTATAACTTACTATATATATATATATATTAATTTCGCAGTAGCAAATTTATTAATTGTTACCCAAATTCCAAACATTTATAGACACAGAAAACGTATTTCTTTGACGATATTAATTTCATTAGTGATTGATTCGCAATTTCTCTTTCTCAAGCTTTTGCTGATGTTCCACCGTCCGGTAACGCTCTTGCTAGTGTGAGTATCTCTACCTCTCTTCCAACTCCAATGCGGATCAACATTCGATCGATAATCCTAGAATTCGTTTCTTTCTTCTTCTTTTTTATGGAAAGGAATTCATGGGTGATGGCTTCAGTTATTTCTCTTCTTTCTTATTTTGGCTTATAATTCTTTGTTCGTGATTTTGGAACAGAAAGATGAAGGTGTCGTTGGTGTTACTCGTCTTCAAACTTATCATCCTAAGAAGATAAGTAAGTTAAGTTATATGATCCGGATTGTGTGGGTATAATTTGCTGATAAAAAATTGCAAATGTTCTTTAATTATAATTCTATAAATAAAATTCAAAGTATTCACCGTATTTTCTTACCCAAATGACAATTTAGGATAGAAGCAAATAAATATAGGAGAAATCTACCGTTAGCCCTATAAGTGGCTTCTACTTTTGTACGTTTCTGAGAGCATTTTAGCAGGTAAATGGTCTCCTCTCCAAATGACAAAAATAACCCTCCTTTGAGTCCTTTTCCTTCCCTCAGTTTCCTCGGAAGTTGCTGGGATTTATATTTAGGGTTGTCTTTACCAACCAAAAACGCTATAAATTTAACGCATTTTATCATCTCATTTTCATTAACAAAAAAATTTCATATTTTATCATCTCGTTTTCACTGACAAAAAAATTGTCAAAATTTTTTTTATACAGTAACTCTATTCACAAACCCATCAACAATTTATTCACTATTGGAAATAACTTGACATTTCTCAACAACTTATTCATACTAAAAATACCTAACTTATCAACTACAAATAAAAATCTACAAATTCTGTACTACTTGTAACACCCCAATATTTTATTTTTGAAGGATCTCAGTTCAATTTGAAAGACTTTTGCACAAAATGATTTTGTTTTCAAAGATCACAACTTAAGTTACAGATTTTTGCACAAATAGTATGTAATAATGTGGGTAGTTGAGAAGTAATTTTGTAAAGAAAGGGAAACTATTTATGCATATTGATGGTTATTTTGGATATCCAATTGTAAGTTGAATTTGATTATAATTTGCTTATTATATATGTTTGTGCCTTGCTGTTGATGTTGGAAACATGAGATTTTTGTGTAGATTTAAAACCTTGGATTCGTATAAGATTTGGTGGTTGTTCATTTTTTAAGCATTTTGTGTTTAGTTTTGAAAAAATCAATCTTAAGGGCAAAAACAAGCAGATAAATACAAAGAGAAAAAAAGGATAAAAGTAAACCCCGAGGGGTTGGCTTAGTGGGTAAAGTCTGAGACTAAGGGCTTGTTTGATAACCTAAATTCAGCACTTAATACTGAATCAATTAAGTAATAAGTGATTCAGTAGATTTGATAACCACATTTTACATTGCTTAACAAATTAAGTACCACTTAAAATATAGGCCAAAAAGTTGAAAAAAATTAAGTAGCTTTAAGCTACTTAATTGTTTCTGAATTTTTGTATACTTACATTCAACCATCATACCACCACCACAACCACTCCCACCCACACCGCCACTACTCTACCAGCACCACTACCACCACCTCCACCACTCCACCACCATCACCACCACCACTCCACCACCACCACTCCTCCTCCACCACCACCACCTCCACCACTCCACCACCACCACCACCTCCACTACTCCACCACCACCACCACCTCCACTACCACCACTCCTCCACCACAACATCACCTTTACTAGTTTCACCACCACCACCACTTCCTCCACTACCACCACCACCACCACATCACCACCACCAACTCCACCACCACCACTTCCTCCACTACCACCACCACCACTCCACCACCACCACCACTCCTCCTCCACCACTCCACCACCACCACCATCACCATCTCCACTACCACCACACCACATCACCACCACCAGCTCCATCACCACTCCACCACCTCCACCTTCACCACATCACCACCACCACCACCACCACTTCCTCCACTACCACCACCACCACCGCTCCACCACTACCATCACCGCCACCGCCACCACCACCACCGCCACCGCTCCTACCACCACCTCCACCACTCCACCACCATCATCACCACCACCGCCACTCCACCACCACTACCATCACTACACCACCACCACCACCACCACTACCAGCACTACACCACCACTCCTACCACCTCCACCACTCCACCACCATTAACAAAAGTATATTGTGACCATTAGTAAATTAAGAGAGAATCGGAACAAAATTAATTCATCATTTTTTTAATTCAGTACTTAATATATTTATCAAACAGCTTTTCAGCTTAAAAATTTCAGCATTCAGTTTTCAGTACTTAATTTTTCAGCTTTCAGTTTCAGTTTTCAGTTTTATCAAACAGCCCCTTAGGGTTTATTCTCTCCAAAGGTTTCAAGTTGGAAACCTCACAAGTGCTATCAATTTTTCTAGGGTCAGTCCGTACAAGGCGGTGGAATTGGGCTTCCAAAATTAGTCGGGGTGCGCATAAGGTGACGTGGACACCTGAGTTATTAAAAAAGGGGCAAAAAGTAGCCGTGAATATTAAAAAAAAAAAAAAAGAGTAGCCGTGAACTTACAAACATTAAAAAGTAGAGGTGAACAACTAAGGGCAAAATAGACATTTAGGAAAAATAGAAAGTGCATCTGACATGTAGAAAACACAAAAGTTTGGAATAAGAATGTAACATGTGGATTTTATATATATTATAAAGTAATAGACATTAGTATTTTCTATTGTCAACCCAATGGGTTAATTATAGAGGGATCGATAAATATATTATAATCATCATCTAAAATGAAATATCCTTTGTATTTATTATCTTATTCGTTAAGTTTACTCTGTTTAATTCAAATACTGAGACTGGACTTTCCCGCTCCTTCTATTTGGGTACATGTAGTCCGCCAATCACAAATATATTAGCAACCTCAAACAAGAGTAAACAAAATGCAATTATTAGCAATTAAATCACTAAATTTCAAACTTAGAGACTTCTTTAAGAGAAATTCTATGTTCTGGCCACTTGAACTAGTGCAAAAGGGTTAGAGTGTCCACAATGCTATAATCAAAAGTAAAAAGTTTTTAAAGTTAACAATATTGTGCAAAATAAGGCTTACAAATTACAATGCTATAATCAAATTTAGCAACCAACTTAAAAATAATCAAATTTTGAGGTTTGAATAATCAAAACTAGAAACATTTTTTCAATAACCAAAATGTGTGGATCCCACACAACATCAATTTATGGTATCTCACGCGACTTTTTTTAATCTTTTTCTCTTCAATGTGCTGTTAACACAAATAGGAAAAAACTTCTTTCCCCCTGTTTCTTTTCCTCCAACCATGAAACTCATACCTCTCGATCAACAACAATTCAACCCATCATCGCTAGATTAAGATAGTTCACTTTTCTTTTCCGTTTCTGTTTTATTCCTTTTGCGTTCCTCCATGTGGTTGAGTATATGAAGAACATTGTACTTTTTCCCAAATTCAAGAACTCATCTTATTTTTCTTGGAAGATTAAGAGAGTGGTGGATTTGTGATACTTTGGTAGGATAGGTTCCAGGAATACCAAGAAAAAAAATTAGCAAAAGTGAAATTGCGAAACCAAAGGCGGGAGCAGAGAGGGAATAAGCGAAAGTGAAATTGCCTTTGGCTTCTTATTTTGATTATGGACTAGAAGTAACCATTGTAGACTTCAATATTGTTAAGCTTAACAATCTCTTAAATGAATAACCAAAAACTGATGTGGCAACTTTTGATTATTCATTTTTTATTATAGCATTGTGGACACTCTTAGTCCTTTTATAATTCACCGCTAAACATGCCATTATTGCTCACTAGTTTGACTCGATTGCTCAAAACTCTTTGTTCGGCCCTTATTAAGCCCGAAAGATATTGAATGTAAATTTGTGAATTTAGCGTAAAACCAATACATAATGACCTTATGTCCGGAATGTTCTGTAACCTTGGGCACTAAATAGGATGTTGGTGTGACATTTTGAAATTAGCTTTATCTTGCTCCCTATACTATGTTAATTTAATTCAACAACAGATCAAAATGGTTATATTCTTTTTTCACATTTTTTTATTGTTGCATTAGCAATAAACTCTCTCACTTCTCTATTAATCTCGTGTTGATTTGATGATATAGATTGCCAATATGCATGCTCGAGGAGATGTAGGAAGGCATCGAGAAAGAAAGTATGCAATCGAGCATGCAAAACCTGTTGCATGAGATGCCATTGCGTTCCACCGGGCACTTATGGCAACCAGAATGCTTGTCCATGTTATGCTAGTCTGAAAACCCATGGAAATAAACCCAAGTGCCCTTGAATTATGATTTGCATTAAGTGGAGCTTAATTAGGGGCTCTTCGTTTGTCTCAGGATAAGTGATTGGATGTAAATTTTCATCGGATAAATGTGTGTGTGGCTAAGATATCCATGATGGATATGGTGTCAATATGTATTAGATGTTGCGTATCTTTGTCACAAACAGGATATGGTGTTGAGAAAAGAACAACAAATAATTTGCAGTGGAAATAAAATTTCATTAATTTCTTGTTGTGTGAATATATGGAATCAATCGTCATCAACTGTGACTAGAATGCTAAAGGAATAAAGTGTAAAAAAAATCCAAGATACTCACTTATACGTGGTCCGATCGATAATTTACCTATCGTACAGGCGACAAATGTGTGATTCGATATCAAGAACAAATAATGGATGTTACAATTTGATTTTAATCCTCCTGCACAAATTAAACTCTAAAAAATGGGAAAGTTTGGAGGGGAAGTTATAACAATTGATGAAGGCACAACAAAACGTTTTGGCTTTGCTGCTGGAAAAGTGCAGATGTGACCACCAACATTAACGACTCCATCAATCTTTGTGGAATTCTGATGGGAGGAGCTATCCAGTGAGAGAAATGGAAGAAAAAACAATGGTATATATGTTGCATACTTCAAATTAATGGGAGCGCATTCGCCCTCAGAACTGCAGGGAGGACCCAATCAGAAGCAAATACAGCATACGGTGGCCATACCGACGAACACATAGGGCTCAGTCCGGGTCCCGTATAGATGATCCGAGCCATTTAATACAACATAACATAACCCATCTAGTCCCCAATCATTGGGGGTATGGGCGGGGGATGATTGGAGACAGACCTAACCTTTGGCAATATATGCACAAAGTGGCTGCTCTCAGAGTACCACTGAAACAGTGGCCCCCCTAAACCTCCAAGAACCGAGGAGCTACAGGGACGTTTTGTTGTAGAACTATGCCCCTAAATCAAAGCCACATGGCATCAGAGAGGGCAGGCTTAGAGACCCAAATTAATTTATGTGCACATTACCATGCTTCCTTCATTGATAGTCCAGAGCATCGGTATGCACAACCATTTAATATTTAAAAAAAAAAACCCGTAGTGGGCCTATGAAAATTAAGCTCACGGATGGAAAAATGAAAGATTTGACTGAGCACTTAGAGCAAGTTTACCAGTGAGTATCCACAATACCTTATGAACAGTTCACAATTCTACTTTAGCTATCAACTTTTTCTTTCACAACTACACCAATACTATTTATTTTACCTAATACCAATTAAAATATACATTTTTTTTCACTCTTTTCCTATTATCTTTATCGTTTTCTTTTTTCCCCAACTGGGTTTCCTTTTTCAGGAGTTAAAGAAGAAGAAGTCTCAAACAAGCAAAACCCAGTCGACGACGCTGCACCTGGAGAGGAAGGGAGAGAGAGAGAGAGAGAGAGAGAGAGTTGGTGGAAGATTGACGCCGAACCAGGAGAGATCGAGGTTGTCGGACCTCGCCATTGAAGATAGACGTCGATTGGCAGACCTAGCACAATTCTTTTTTCTTTGGTGGAAGATCAAGGTCGTCGGACCTCTTCGTCAGACGTAGCTCTTTGTTGTAGAGAGAAAATTAGGTGAGTTGCAGAGAGAAAATCAGGTGAGTTGCAGAGAAGAATGAGAGAGTGGGAGGGAGGAGAGAGAAAAAAATAATATTTTAATTCTTACCTTGTAAATAGTTGTTCGGTAGAAATAACTAACAACTGTTTACAAAGGGAAAATAGAGCCATGTTTACAAAACCTGCTGCAAGCTTGTTTTGATGCCTTAATTAGGTAAACTAGCTACAAATGTTGGTTTTGCTAGTCTGATATACTTGCTCTTAGAACATCCATAGTGAATTAATCAAAATCAAGGTTAGCAATATTTGCTCAAAAAAGTGTTCACATTTGAATAACCAAACTTAGTAACCTCTTAGCATCCACAACGTAATAATCAAAAGTGAATAATCAAAACTTGTCATATTAGATTTTGATTATCTATTTAGAGGTTGTTAAAGTTAATAATATCAAATATAATCCCACATTGCTTGTTTTTTGCCTATAATCAAAATGGTTGGCAAAATTTAAATCTAACGGTCATTTTTTTCTTTTCAATCTAATGGTCTATATTGAATGATATTCTAGTAAAATAAGTGAAAGTGGAGAACATTTGTTAAAATTTATAAAGTGATAAATATTGTTAAATGCAGAACTACTTGCTCAAGTGAAAAATGAGTTTCATCTCTACCAATAAAGCATTTGCTTCATGCAGAGTGAGTTTTCATTTTCCCATGATGGTTGTATTTAATTGAGAATACGTGGGGTCCAATAAATTTGATTTTTTTTGAAAACCAATAAATTTGGTTATTGACAAAAGGTTGTTTGTTTTAATTATCCAAATGCCCAAGTTTGATGAGTTGCTAAGGGGTTGCTAAATTTAATTATTTCAGTATGGTACTTTTTTGAGCACACATTGCTAACTTTAACAACTTTATTATTTTGATTATTACATTGTGGGTGCTTTTAACCACTAACCAAATTTTAGCCATTTGATAATCAAAATTTGCAACATTTTGCCAATAACCAAATTTAGTGAATCTCATATCTTTCCAATCAAATATACTCATCATTAGTTCATTAAATAAAAATCTTACCTCTCCATTTCCACTTTCTTTATTTTTCAACAATATTTGTCAAAAAATTACTTTAAAAAGCAATTTAAAAAAAATTACACAAAATTGTTTTTTCAAAAAAAAAAAATTCAAAAACTGTTTTCTTTTTTCTTTTTTACAAAGAAATATTTCAAAAATTTCTTTTGGAAAAGTTATTTTGTATTTCTAATAAACAAATTTTATTAGTTTGGAAGTTATTAAAAAAATATTTTCTATAATAATAGTTTTTAGCTTTTTTTAGTTTGAACAAGTGATGTAGCAAGTTTCGGTTACCCAATTTTGATTATACCATTGTGAATCTCTACATTGCTAATATTAGCATCCCCTTAGATAAATAATCAAAAGGTGATGTGGCAACTTTTGGTTATCCAATTTTGATTAGTCTACTACAGATGCTCTTACACATATCAAATTGAACTGGTTTTTTGTGGGGCCTACTTGATTTTTAAAAAAATTATTAAACAGCTCGAATCATCAGTGCGGGACCCAAAATGAGCCTCGCGGGTCTATCATTTCACCATTGGTATGCATGGGCACACACCCCTGGAAATTTTTAAGAAAAGTTTGGGTGCGGTCCCTTTTTGGAAAAGCGCGGCGAATCGATTCGATTTAGAGTTGCCACTCGGGTTTTAGTGGTGAAACACCCAAGGAACCGAACTTAAAACGTTCGCTACGTTGTTTAATTTTGAAAAAAGGCTTGCAGACTGGACCATCGTCACCTTCGATATATGAGGTTCGGGAGCTAGATTACAAGAGGGAAATGGTTTTATGGCACCTCTTTCCCCCAATCCAGAGATCGGTCTCTACTCAGGTATTTTTTTGTAAAACATTTGCATTTTTCTCTCATTAGTCATTTTAGCCAATTAGGGTGGGGGAATAGTTGAAGGGGATTAAAACTGTAACAAGTTGCAGTTATATGACAAAATGATGTAGATGATTTGTTTTATTGAAACAAATGAAATAGATTGAGAACAAGTACCTGTGAGCGTTTTAAACAGACTGGAACACGCTGATCTGAAAATGATGTACACAGGAGGGAAACCTGCATGCACTGACAAGGCCACTGCATGCAAAGATGACCAGCGTACGTCATTTCAAGACTGGCGTGCACCGGTAAGCCTAAACCCACAGCTTCTATTCTCAACCCTCTGGGCTCTTGAAAGGACCAGTGTACACCTAGGACAAACCACTCAGTTTATAAACAGGATATAGGTAGATACATGCAGTAGAAATAGATCTAAGGAAATAAAATGATCAGAGCACCCCATAAACAGTATGGGGAAATAAACAAAGGCCAAGATTAAACTAACGTGCAAGGGCCAACCACTGGATCACGACATAACTGCTGACGCAAGTCGCAGTCGACCGTACGCCAATTACATCATTTGGTCAATGCTTGGCTTTGTATCATCTGAGTTCTGGAATATGACCAAAAGGATCCCAGAGGCCCTTCCAAGCAAATGAAAGTAAGCATTGAGATGCTACAACTACATAGTTCTAAAATACAAAAAGCTGTAAACTGGTTATTATCATGCAGTAAGGTGATAAAATAAGAAAGAAAGTAGAAAACAGCTGATTAGTGATCCCCACGCCAGTATTGCACATTCAGCCATAATTGGCGTACAGCTTCATGGTACTGGCGTGCACGACCATTGATCCAACACGACCTTTGAAACCTTGCCAGGTTTAGGACTAGAACTAGTATTGATTACCAGCTTCGACCCTGCTAGAACCCCTCAGGGGTCAGAACAAAGAGTTTCAGAAGGTAATATACCTTTGGTTTGGAGGTTGATGAATGTGTTTTGAACTTGAGCTTGAGGTTTTAGGATGGATGATGAGTGGAAAGGGTATTATGGTATGTGAGAGAGGATCCCTTGCTACCCTTTCAATGGATGAAAGAAAAGGAGGCAAGAGAACCAAGGAAAGAGAGGAAGAGACTTAGAACTCTTGATGGTGGTAACCCCTTGCCTATAAATGCAAGGGGGGTATTTATAGGCAAGGAGGGCAGCTGAAAAAGCTTGTAACCAGCTTGGTTTGAGGCTGGTTGGGTTAAGGGAGGAGCCTCTCATGCATTAAATGCATAGGACTAGGTAATGGAAGTTGTAGGAGAGAAAGGGGAACGACCCTGCAAGTTTGCAATAATCAGAAAACTGTGCAACGTACTAGGTGGCCGCAAAAGTCTCGAGCACGTGGTTGAATAGTGATGATTTGACCGAAGTTGACCGGCGTACGCCAAAATTAAACCTGCGTGCGCAAGTGGTAACTAAGTCAACGGTCGATAACTGACACATGACAGTTTACTGGCGCATGCTAGCACAGTACTGGCGTAAGCAAGTAAGGTTTTGCTGAGGCCATTTGGTTCTGGCTTGAAGAGTTTGAAATGGAGCTTGAAAGGTTTGAATGAGGTTCGGAACGCTCAAAGCTCAATCATATCAACAACCTCGGGGCGTTCTTAACCTTAATCATCATTAGGGAATCAAAGACCGTAAATAAATTAATCTGGATAGTCCAGAATAGGGTGTCTATAGTATGGTTACCATCAGTGGCTCATATCCAAATTATAGTACAAAAATGAGTTGGAGTGCTGAGGGGGTGTTTCCAGTAGGGAATAAATTAAGGAGAATATGTTGTTAACAAGTTGTTAGTTGTTTTTAATAATCAAAATAAGTTGTTGATTAGTGAGAATAAGATGCTAAAATGTCAAAACTTGTTGATTAGTATAAATAAGTTGTAGATTAATGTGAATAAGATGCTAAAATTTCAAAACTTATTGATTAGTGTAAACAATATGGTAAAATGACATAAGTTGTTAATATTCTTTGAGGGGCTTTTAAGTGATGTGAGTTGCAGCACTAGGACTAGGAGAGTATAATATTCTTTGAAGCTCTCTCGATGCAATTACTTTTCCTATTGTACTGTTTCCATACTAACATCTTTATGATTAATGAAATTTTTTTGTCGTCGTAAAAAAAAAAAAAAAAAAACCTTAGTGGAAACACCCCAATGATGGTTTAACTCTCCAATCCTTATCCAATTTATTACTCATATTCAAGATTTGAGTAAAATGCTTAAAAACCTATCTTCAATGTTGTACTCATTTGCCTACCTATTTTGAGTTATATCTATTTTCTCACCCAATTTTGGAGAGACTCAAACCCATATTCATTTTTTTCAAAACCTATTTTCACTCTCATTAATAACAATTGTGCCACTCATTAATTACAAGTGTATTATTTAGTAATAAATTTGGATACAAATATAAATTTAGCATTGGAATATCTTACACAAATCAATCTTCTGACTCAAATCTCTCCCCAAGAAGTAAGGATTGGAGAATAGGAAAACTAAAAGAAGTCAAAAGGGTATTTCCGTAACTTTAAACAAAATCCAGTTGGACAAACGGTCTCAATCTAGTTCAGGTTAGGTTCCCACCTTCTCCTCCTCATCGCCGGCTGGTACCTCACAATCAATCACATACCTCTGATTCCCAATCACTTGTGATTAATGTACTCACTAGTTACAAATTCACCAATTCAACTCTCGTCGTTGAGTCCAGTCCAGTAAACCCAGTCTCCTCAGCCAGCGAGTTCGCGTAAACATCAGTGTTTCTCCTCCTTTACTTCGATCAAAAGCAACCCAATAAACACATCCCAAGAGATCTAAACACCCACCAACAACACCCCCCCCCACCCAGCCCTAGAAAATTCAATCATCTTTCTCTCTCTCCCCGTCTATCCTATGTACTCCTTATGTGTACATGTAAGCATTTGGTCTTTCTCCAGGAGTAGGCTTTGAACAATGCGCGAATGGCTCAGTACAGGCAATCGGGCTTCGACAGGGTACTCCACAACGGCGGCGGCGGCAACGGCAACGGCGCCTCGGATCACGTGTCCATCGGAATTCGCGCCCCACCGCACAAGTTGCACCGCAACCATCGGCGGCTCAAGGGCCGTCGCGTCTCGATCAGCGCCGTCATTGTGATTCTCTCCCTCGGCTTCGTCGTTTCTGTTTTCGCTTTTCTGTATCTCTCCAGGGACAAAGGTCAGTCGAACTGTCTTGTAGCTGTTCAGTGATCATAGGATTTTGTGTTTTGTTTCCGTTTTGGGATTACGAGGGGTTCACATTTCAAGTTTTGCTTTTTAATTGTTTAGGGTTTCTATTTTTTTTTTCATCAGGCTGTTGGTGTCCGGGCCAGCTTACGTGTATCTTGAGTAATTCCCTCCCCGTCAGTCAAAGGCAGCCCATTATGCCGTAGGGGATTTACAAGAAATTACACTTCTTGCGGCCTGGCCCCAAGAGCAAAATCCTAGACAATTGTGTAGAGAACACACCCACCAACCACCCGGACTAACCCTGAGGGTAGGGTTTATATAGCGTTTCTGTTTGATTGTCTACATGAATCACAATGTGATGACATGTAAGGAACTGCAATAATGAGGATCCAGTTCACAAGTCTCTGCAAATTATCCTAATGTATCTGCTTGAATTAGGGTGCGTTTCTGCTAAATTGAATGGATTGTAGGAGGCAGGATAATGGTAATAGTCAAGAAGTTTCCACTGAACGGTATTTTAGGCTCTGTTTGAAACCTAGGGAAATGAAAGGAAAATAAAAGAGAAGGAAAATGAGAGGAAAATGGAAGGGAAAGTTTACTACTACTACGCTCAAAATTCTTATTTTCTTCACTCTTTCTCTTCAAACCAAACAATGGGAAGGAAATTTTTTTAATTTTTGTTTCTTTTCCTTTCCTTTCCATAGGTTCCAAACAGAGCCTTAGTTGATGTATGTGAAGAGAATGACCTGCCTAAAAATCCATGAAAACATGGGCTTTAGTCCATTTAGTTTGGTGGCAACACACCCTTAGTTGACTTCTCTTTAAGGGCAAGTTTGATGGTTAACATAGTGAACAAAGCTGAATTACTACCTAAAAAGCAGAGAAGACAAAGAAGAAGTAATTGTATGATGGTTATGAGGTATATCAACACTTTGAAGTAATTGTGTGATGGTTATGTTTGGATGTTGGAGACTAATTAAGTGGGTTGACATTACTTGCACGGTTTTTCCTTTAAGTGGAGGCCATGTGAATCCGAACCATATCACCCTAATGGCTCCACACAACACATGTGCTTGGTTCATATGATACCAAATGCGAGATTCCTCAAATGGAATAGCCATTGTGTTCTAATCTCTTCATAGGGAAAAAACGTTCGATATTCGTTCAACACAATTTGACAAACCATAAGCAGGCGACACACTGCCTTCTATTGATTATGCAGGACGTATATACATGTATATACGTATGTATACACATACTTGTATTTGTTGATCCATATAAGTGTTTTGTGTTTCTCTTACCAAGGTGCTTGCAGCTACTTAACAGTGGCACCATAGGACTTCTGTGGTCTTGAAAGGTCTACTAATATATTTGGCACAAATTCTACTTTCTTCTTCTCGGCCAACGGGTTGAAGTCTCAATTTTGAGGTTTTGTCACTTTTTCCTTTGAATAATTATCTTTTACCATAAGTTCAGCTGCCACAAGCACCCACATGGTCCTGTTGCATCCCAACCAATGATCAGTTTTGATGTTGATTAACATCCTAATTGAATGAAAGATTAGGCTTGAGTCTGACTAATGCTTGATTATGCTCCCTCTTGGCTCATGAAATTTGGTGAGGGATAGGGGCATGAAATGCCAAGTTTTTTGCTGTTTGGTTATCAGGGAAAATAGTTAGAAAAAAATGTGATATGAATTTACAAGTAATTCTCCCTCCTTTAGTAATTGTTGGTCATTATCTGGGGTTGTTCTGAAATATTAGTCGTTTTTTAATATAGTATCATTTTGGTAGTCCTCCAGAGCTATCTCTTGAAATCAGGATAACGTTGTTGTCAAAAGCCCAATTGGCTCATAGTAGTGCAGGATAGGATCCTCGCATTAGAAAGATGTTCATGACTTCAAAGTTAGATTAGGTCACCACGACATCGATATTTTCCTCCATGTTCCATCCTATCAATTGTTAAAATCTTCAAGTGGTTTTATAGATGTCTATGAGTGGCCCAATGGTGGAAACATTGTCCTTGAATTTAATTCTAATCATTAGGTCTCCTTAAAAAGTTTGAGAAAGTATTAGGTTGTCTCTATCTTTGACATCCTAGCATCCCATTTACAGGGCCTGCACTGGGTGATATTCCTTGTTCTCTAAAGGGAAAGAACTATGCCCTCACTCCTGCGAAATATATGATTTCTATTTTGTTTCTTTGCTTATTTTCGAACTCTTTCAGTTACAGCAATAGATTCATTTCTGTCCTTGTATGATGCTTTGTGGCTGTTTGGGATGTTGAATTTGTCTGCTCTATGATTTCTTGCTGTTAAGCTGCTTTTAGTGCAAAAATGTTCCCCGTTGTTTAGTAATGTAGCTTACTTAAGCTCACTAGCTTAGTTATTCACCAAGTGGAATGGGTGTGTCATGAGAAAACCGTATTCCTCTGTGAGGCATAGCAAAACCCACTCAAGAGAAGTCTCTAAGGTCTAAACTGAACACTTAGCATGGTGGGGTTTAGATTAACCGGTTAGAAATTGTTTCAGATGATGAATGAGGTAACAAACAAATCGATAAAAATCTCCTGCAAATGTTTTGCGCAAATCAGCTTTCTTAAATTATCACCTGATTGATCGTTGGAAGATGTAATTTCATTCTGATTACATAATGTTTGTGTTGCTGGCTTGTTGCAGATATAAATGGGTATGCTCCAGATGACGATTTAAGGAGTGATTCTGATTTTCTCACAAATGTGACACGGACAGAGAGGTTTAAAGTCCTGAATTTTGGCGATGGTTCGGTAGCACATGGCCGGGACTCTCGGTATTGGGACAAGGATGATAGGAGAAGGGATGAAGATTATAGTGAGGATGCCATGGAGCATGCTAATGTGGGTGCTAGGGATGGGTCCACTGCTGAGGCTCAAGTCTCAACAGATAGGAAGAATGGCAACAAGAAGTCTTCTACTGATAAATCTAAAGGTTCAGGGACTAGAGGTGTTGGGTTGTATAATGAAGCTGGGCGTAATGAGCTGAAAACATATGAGGCGGAATATGAGGCCTCTTTGAAGAGTGTTAGCAAATCAGAAGAGGGGCATAGTGACAAAAACCAGCTCCTGGATAATGACAATCTGGGACTTCAGGATGAGGAAATTGATGTTGATGATGGGTATGATGATGGTATTGGTTTACATGATGCTCAAGCAGAAGATTATGATGATGTTACACATGAAAATGAGGACGATTTGGATGTAGCAAGAATGGACAATGCGGAGCGCAGAGAGTCTTCTGATGCCTTTGACACTGGAACGAAAGACCAAAATAGTGCAGAGGAGGAAGAAGCTTCCACTGGTTTTTTGGACAAAAATTCTTTGGTAAAGTTTCAACGTTCTGATAAAATCAATGCAAATTCAAGACATGTCAGCGATAGTCATGGTCAATCTTCTCAAAGGTCTTCGTCCAATAGGCGTTCAGTATCCAAAACCAAGTCGAAGCGACGAAAATTTTCTGGTAAGCATTTGCATCTCTCATAACGATGCTAGAGGTGTTTTTTTTTTTTGAACTGTACAATTATCTTTCCTGCTTTCTGTTCTGTTATAACTGACTATGTTGTCATGATATGTTTTCTGGGTAAGTGACATGACTTGTTATCTATATGCTTTTTCACTCTTTTTGAATAACTCTAAATGAACTTGCCTGCACGCACACGCGCACGCGCACTCGCTTTCATTTATTTTTTGTTCAGATTGTTTTTTACTATTATGGCCAGATTGTTTTTTACTGTTCAGAGAAATGTTTTTTTCTTTTTAACTCTGTGTTATTAACATAATATTTGCAACTTCTTACCTTTTCATATCAAAGTTTTCTTTTGTGAAATCAAATTGCTATGCACTTAGGAATATTCTATTGGGCTTAGAATATTTTTAGAAAATGAAATAGGCCTAAAAATAGCTTGTCATTTTCCATATGGGCTTTGGGTTATTATGTTTTGATAAGCCAAACTTGAGTCTTTTTGTTTGGGGAATGTAACCTATGTCCCCTAATGGATGATATGGGGATAGTTTTTTGTTATTGTTTATAGTATCATTACCGTCCACCATTGGCTTTCAGTCATGTAGGAAAATTGATGAGAATAATGAAACCTTAGGAATCCATACCTAAGGATCCCCTAGAAATCCACATCTAGAATGAAGTTAATGCATCCGCATCCAAAACAAATTCATTCCCTATTGAAAACTATGTTCAGTATCAATATCATATGCAGAGTCTTTTTAAGGAAATTGAACTCCGGCAAGCTAGAAATGTGGTCTATCTCCAAGAAACCAAGGATATCAAAAAGTCTAAACCATGCCCTGTGAAAAATGGTGCAGAAAATCAACAATTGATGTGCTGGTTGGATCAATCACATCTGTGAACTCTAGCTGATGATACTATAAGAGGCTTAACGGTGCCCTGGATAGAAAAGACATTCTCAACATTAAAAATCAAGATTAATACTCATATTCAATGAAAAAATCTAGTAAACATGCATCAAGGTCCAATTTATCACAAACAAGGTCAGGGGTTTGAATAAAGGGTAGAATGCCAGTGAGATTACCACACGGAGAATCTTTTGGTAAAGGTCCCTCTTGTTAATAGTCCAAATCAATTGCCAGGGCAAGCTGTAAATTTTTAGGTAGTCTTTTGATGTCTCTTCTAAAGACCAAGGTTGTTAATACCATTCCATACCAGCCGGTACATACCGTTTTAGACACAAACCGGTACCTTGAACCCTAGATTTCGTTCCGGTCTCAATACTGGTGCTTACCAGAGAATACCGGCGATTTTGAGAAATTTTGGCGAGAAGCAGGTACCGTGGTTTCCGTCTGGTATGTTACACAGATTGGATTTTTTGTCTTTAACTCCAAAAATCACTGCCGACGGTGTCTTCTATGTCTCCGGCAACACTTCCATTTGAGAAACTATTGCTCGGAGCCTGGGAGAAGAGAGAGAGGAATCGATCTGATCGAAACACAGAGAGAAACCCAATCTGTTCAACCATGGTTGAGAGAGAGAGAGAGAGAGAGAGAGAGAGAGAGAGAGAGAGAGCTAAAATCTCACAGTGACGAAATTGCCCTTTGCTTATTCTCACGTTCAAAATGGCATGTTGTTGACGGTGTGTTGGAACTCTAACTTTTGGTATTCTTGATATTTGATATTTTCAAATAGAATATGTGAATAATATTATGAAAGTGTAATGTTTTTGTTATGAATTGGATGGTATTAGAAAAAATTATGTATTTATAATTATGTGCAGTGATAGTAGCGCTAAATCCGAAATAGTACCCGGTATCTAACCAGTACCGGTACGTACCGTACCAGTAGGAAAATCGGTACCTTATCTGATACGGTATTCAAAACCTTGCTAAAGACTCCTATGCTAATTTAATGACTGTTGGATAAAAAGAAAGTTCTTTAACTATTAAACCACTTGGTCGACTATTCTCACTTGTAGATTTCAAAGACTCAAGTTGGGATGGAATGGGGAGGGTTTGCGTATGGAACCTTGACTGTCTGACCTGAGGTGTGCCTCATTTTTATCATTTGAGTTATTATTGTTGTTTGGTTTAGCTGTTCCGCACTCGAGCAATATATCTATAGTTAGAACTGGCGAATGAATTATGATTGATCTATTCTTCTCCCATTTGAGGACAATTTATAATACAAGCTACCTATCAACTAAGGAAACAAAATAATGAAATAGGGAAATACACACAAATCAAATATACACATTCCTAAACTAGCTACCTAAATATATTCCCCTTCCTAATTTAATGTATACAGCCAACACTCCCCCTCAAGTTGGAGAGTATATATCATGTACACCCAGCTTGCAACAAATAGAATCAATGGTAGCTTTGGGAAGAACTTTAGTGAAAATATCTGCGAGTTTAGACTTCGAAGGAACGAAAGGAGTAGTAATCTCCTTAGATTCCACTTTTGACCGAATGAAGTGACAGTCAACCTCGATGTGTTTGGTTCGCTCATGAAATACTAGGTTGTTAGCTAAATGAATAGCAGCCTAATTGTCATAATAGAGAGGAGTAGGATCATGTACTGGGATCCCGAATTCCTGAATTAGAGTGCGTAGCCGAGTGAGCTCACATGTGGTGTGCACCATAGCTCGATACTCAACCTCAGCACTAGAACGAGCACTAGAACGAGAAACAACCGACTGTTTCTTACTTTTCGAAGTAATGAGATTACCACCAATAAAAGTACAATAGCCGGTGGTGGATCGACGGTCTGCAGGTGACCCTGCCCAATCAACATCGTTATATCCTTCGATGCGAAGATGACCAAATGATCGGTAAAGAAGTCCACATCCGAGAGCATTTTTAAGATACTTCAGAATTCGAATAACTGCCTCCGTATGAGGAACACGAGGACGAGTCATGAATTGGCTGACCACAGACTGTATAGGAGATATCAAGTTGAGTAATAGTGAGGTAGATAAGTCTACCTATAAGTCTCCGATAAGCTTTAGGGTCGTCAATCAACTCACCATCGTTGGGAAGTAACTTTAAATTAGTATCCATAGGAGTGGCGATAGGTTTAGAACCAAGATAACTTGTATCTTTCAAAAAATCAAGAGTATACTTCCTTTGAGACAAGCTGATGCCTCATTTGGATCGAGCAACCTCAAAATCAAGAAAGTACCGAAGTTTGCCCAGATTTTTAGTAAGAAAACTAGAGTAGAGGTGATGAATCAAGCATTGAATTCCACTATTATCATTGCCAATGATGACAATATCATCCACATAAACAACTAGAATCACAATCCCACGATCAGTTCTCTTAAAAAACACAGAGTGATCAGCCTTACTCCGAATCATGTCATGAGAAACAACAAAATTGCTGAACTTATCAAACCAAGCAGGGGGAGAATGGTTGAGGCCATATATAGATTTACGAAGTTGGCAGACACTCTCCCCCTTGGACTCAAACCTGGGCGGTTGAGCCATGTAAACAGTCTCAGACAAATCCCCATGCAAAAAAGCATTCTTGACATCAAGTTGATGGAGCGGCCAATCAAGATTAGCAGCAAGTGGGGCTGTGTAGAATACCCGCCAACCCGACCCGACCCAAAGGGTTTCAGTCGGTTTTGAACCAGTGCTTTTGCATAGGTGCGGGTTGGAATCTGCAGTTTTTTCAGTTTTCGGTTTGGGTTCGGGTTAGTGCCCAAATTACCGGTCAGGCCCGACCTGACCCGACTCGAGTCTATTACATATATACATTTGTAGTACATTCTGTACATATATAAATATATAGTACAAGTTGTACATCCGTAGTACAAGAGGCCCAAAGGTCCCAAACCCCTCACGCTCACAATACTGAGTACACGCCCACCCTCCACACTCTTCCACTCCGGATATGATGTCGTTGACTCGCCGCCGCCGCCGTTGCACACCGTCCAGTCCACCACCTCTCTCGCGCGCGCGTGCGCATAGACGCACACCTTCGACGTCCAGACTCGAAGCGTCCAGCCATCCATGACTCCAACCTCGCAATCAGTATATTTTCTGCATTTTCTTGTCTTCCTTCCTCCGATCTGTGTTTTGTTGATTTTTTTTGGGTTTTCTTGTATTTTTTCCTCCGATCTGCATTTTCTGCCTCTTTTAATCCAACCTGACAGACCCGACCCGACCCGACAAAAAGAATCGGTTTTTCGGATGGTTCTTCTAGCTACTCGATTCGGGGTTGGTTCAAGAATTCCCAACCCGACATAGTTGGGTCGGGTGGCGGGTCACCCCACTCGTGCCCACCCCTAGCAGGAAGAGATATAATAACACGAATAGAGTTTAGTTTGGTCACCGGAGAGAATGTCTTGGTATAATCAACCATAGGTTTGAGTAAAACCTTTGGCCACTAGGCAAGCTTTCAACCGATTAACGGTTCCATTGGGATTGTGTTTGACGGTAAAAACCCATCAACAACCAACTATATGAGCCCCAGAAGGCTTGGGAACTAAATCCCAAGTGTGATTCAAATCTAGAGCACACATCTCTTCTTGCATTGCCGAGTGCCAACCAGGATGAGAAAGAGCTTTCTGGTAAGACTTGGGAATAGTAACAGAGGAGAGTGATACAAAAAAAGCTTGAAACGAGAAGGATAAAGGATTATACGAAACATATTTGGATTCGGGGTCATTCAACAACACAATGATATGAGGAAAAACTCCTTTAATATTATTTACACAATAATACAAGATAAAAATACCTCTCCGGGAGAGCCACAACCAGCTCTCCACGGCGTTGGTGAGCCACACCGGCTCACCCACTTGACCTCACCCTCTCCCTCACATGGTTTAGTCACCCTTCTCTTCTCTCATATACATATATATATAGGCAAGAAGAAAATCCTAATATGCGTAAGGAGATAAGGTAGAGAGTGATCCTATGTTTTGCGCACACCACCCCACTTGGGTGGAATCCGAGCAATCACCCCCCCTTCCAACCTAGTAGGGTAATCATCAAATTGTTCAGCTACTCTAGCAAGCTCCTGTGATCACTACCAAGTCAACGTCTCAGTACCCATGAAGTACACGCCTGACCGAGTGTCTCCCTACAAGACTAGATCTTTCGTAGCTGAACGGCAGCGCTGCCCAGCTGCAATACCGACATCTTCGTTGATATTTAACACCCCGTCAATAAAGTGCTTGCACCCCCGTCCGAAGTGCCCGCATCCTTACGAGGATGCAATTCGTGACTCCATCTCTCCTTCTCATGCAGCCGCATATCCTGGAGAGGACCTAGTCACAAAATCCACAAAGGAAGAGAACTCTGCAATGCATCGTCTCGACACCATCTCAATCCTCTGTCCGGAGCACTAATGAACACCCCAGCAAGCTGTTGCAACCATGGCTAGCATCTCGCACACCTCCTGATTCGTTTCCCAGTCACACACACCAGTACATCTTAGGTCGTGACTCCTCCTACTCCCATGCCTATCCCGTGTGCATCTGCAACTGCTGCTCATCCTATTCATTATCAACAAGCACCCATATTGCTTGACCGTGCCTAACATCAGCTCCATTTGCCATTGCACCCCCCTCAAGCCTGTATTGGTGGCCCCTTATCAGTTAAACCGGAAACCACCCTCCGATCAGCTCCTCCTGCAACCCGAATCAAAGCTGCAACTCCGGATAATAGGTCTTCTCCAGCCACTCTCAGTCATCTCTCTTCGGGTCATCTCTCTCTGGGTCTGTACCTGCCACTCATCCATCATTGTTCCATTCTCAGCTTTTCCCAACGTCCCCTGACCTTCTCAAGATCACCGTGAACTATTGCCCTAAACAAGCGCATATTATCACTTCCAAGTCAGCGTCCCCTGACCCGACCGAGTGTCTCCCTGCTTTCTGGGTCTCCTGCGACTAATCGCCTTGCTAGGAACAAGCATCCTCACAACCTCCAAACATCCGATTCCTGCTCCACTAAGCAATAGCTCTAGCTTAGGAGCCTTCAATCAGAAAATGGAGCACACGGTTGGGTCAGGAACGTAGTTTCCATCTCAGAACCGGTACAAACCGACCGAAACCCAACAGGCACAAACAGTGCCCGAATTGTACCCCTGACTCTGCAACCCCTGCTGACGTGGCGCCTCGCTGGCACTGACATGGCAACTCTAATGGATGCATTCTGATGATGTGGCAAACGATGTGGCACCCACTCGACGCTGATGTGGCACCCACGTGGCGACACCTGGATGCTGACTCAGCTTCTAGGGTTGACGTGGCGTTATGACAGCATCATATTCCATCAGTTCGCGCGTGAGGTGTGTGACACCCACACGTACTGCAGCGGCGTTCACGTGCTGCCTTCTATCGGCGCGTGTGGCTCACTCTTGAGGTTTCCGGTGACGTTCTTTGCATATCCGGGATCGTCTCGACGAGACGAGCACAACCCCGTGCTCAAATCTCGCATCCAACCAATTTTGGTATGAGCTGCCTTGTAAACCGCATCTCCACCATTGCGTGCCACCCTTCAAACAGCTCTCAAGGCTTCCTTCAGTGACAAAACCTGACCGCCCACACACGTCTCTGTGAGGCGCACAAAACCCACTGATCAAAATCAATTTCCAACCGACTTTGATTCTGATCATAGATTAACCCGTGCGTCAATGGCAGTCATACGTTTTTCCGGTGACCTCTCTTGGCTCTCTTGTGCTTTGATACCAGTTGTTAGGATCCGGGGTCACTCAACAATATAACGATACGAGGAAAAACTCCGTTAATATTATTTACACAATAATACAAGATGAGAAACCTCTCCGGGAAAGCCACAACTGGCTCTCCACCGCTCCGGTGAGCCACACCGGCTCACCCACTCGGCCTCACCCTCTCCTTCACATGGTTTCAGTCATACCTCTATGCTCTCATATACATCAATATATATAGGCAAGAAGAAAACCCTAATACGCGTAAGGAAATAAGGTAAAGAGTGATCCTATGCTTCGCGCACACCACTCCACTTGGGTGGAATCCTAACAAAACAAAGTGAGAAATAGGATGAGATGTACAAGCATGCGTACCCTTTCTCACAGCAATGGGGAGGTCAAGAGAGGAAGGTGAAGCTGTAGCTAGTGGATCTGTAGACGTTAGAGGAGATGGTGGGGGAGAATGAGCAGAATCAACTCGAGTAATAGTCAAAGGACGGCGAACAGAGACTTGCTTGGGTAACCGGAGGTCTGGCAATATCAAGAAGTGCGGGTGGAAGTATCAGAGTGGAGATTAGTGGATCCTGTAGGTGAGCATTTTCTCGGGAATAATATGGAACTCTCAAAAAAGGTGACATCAACACTAACAAAGTGCTTACTTAATGTAGGACTGGAACTTGTACCCTTTTTGTGTGCGTGAGTAACCAAGAAAGATACATTTATGAGAGCAAGGGTCAAGTTTGGACCGATTAGGGTGCAAGTTGTGAACAAATGCAACACAACAAAATATTTTGGGGGAAAGAGGAAAGGGATTCTTATCAGGAAACATGACTTGAAATTGTGATCGACGACCCTGCAAAACACGAGTCGGCATTCTATTTAAAAGGTACCTAGTAGTAAGAACTGCATCTCCCAAAAATAATTTGGTACATGCATGTGGATCATAAGAGCACGAGCAATGGCCAAGATAGGGCCATTTTTCCGTTCAGCAATACCATTTTGTTGTGGGGTAGTGACACAAGTTATTTGATGGATAATGCTTGTAGAGTCTAGAAAATGTTGAAAAGGGTTAGCCAGATATTCTTGAGCATTATCGGTACGAAAAACTTTGAAGTTGGCATTAAATTGATTTAGCACTTCAGCATAAAATGATTGAAATGCAGTAAAGATTTGCGATCGAGCTGTAAGAATATAAATCCAAGTTAAACGAGAAAAATCATCAATAAATGTAACAAAATACCGAGAGCCACAGGAACCAGTGATTTGAGATGGTCCCCAAATATTAGAGTGAACAAGAGCAAAAGGGTGCAAACTAAGTGAATCAGTGCGAGGAGAAAAGGTAACTCTCTGATGTTTGCTGAGTTCACAAGTTTCATAGTTAAAAGTAGAAAAATTAGGTAAAGATGGAACTAAAGTTCTAACTTCTAAGGTTAATAGATGACGGGTGCCCTAGACGACAGTGCCACTGTCCACTGATATGGTGTTGTGGTAGAATGAAGAGCTGATGGATCCGAGAAACCAGGTGGCTGAAAGTAGTAAAGTCTATTCCTCTCATAACCCTCACCAATCGTCCTTTGCCTCTTGAGAACCTGAAATTCACAATGAGAGGAATAGAAGGTTACTGAACATTGGTAATTGTGGGTGAGTTTATGAATAGATAGTAAGTTAAAAGGAAAGTCGGGTACGTATAAAATAGAAGAAAAAGTGAGACAGAAGTACGATACGTGCCAATGCCATGCACTTGAGTTTTGGTTCCATTAGCAATAGTAACATAGGAAGGATCAGAAGGGGAAATAACATTAGATAAAATTGACAAATTACCCGTCATATGGTCACAGGCTCCAGAGTCGAGAACCCAAGGTGCATGGGAAGAGGAATGAAGATGTGTTACCTGAAAAGACAACATTGGCAGTGGAGGAAGAAGATGCATATGTTTGTTGGATCATAGAATCATACTCGGACTTAGAAATGGTGATTTGATCTGACATAATAGTCTCAGATGGCTCCCCCTCAATCATAGTTGGATTAGCCCATGCAGGTTTGCCATGAAGTTTCCAATAGAAGTCAACAATGTGATTAGTGCGATCACAGTGAGTGCACTTCTTAGTGCCACGACCACCGCGACGGCCACCACGGTCGGAAGAACCATTATGACTGCAAGCACTAGGAGCACTTGCAATCATACTTAGAGCAGCAAGAACAGAGTGAGCAATACTCTTTGGAACAGAATGATGAGTGGCTGCCCTACGAACACTAGCAAAGACTTCACCAATAGACGGAATGTCTTGGCTAGATAATATATTGGAGCTGATGGGACTGAGATCTGATTTGAGAACAGAGAGAAACTTGGCAACTTGAAACTCATTCCTGTATTTTTGTTGAGTCGCCAGATCTATGGTTAAGGGTTGATAGATGTTTAACTCATCCCACATACCTTTTAATTTAGAAAAATATTCCTCCACCGGGCCTTCTCCTTGTTGAAGGGAGAATATATTTTGATAAATCTTATAAATCCGAGAAAGATTCTGATCAAAGGAATATAATATGCGAAGAGTATCCCAAGTGGCTTTGGAAGTCTCTAAGCAAGCCACATTATTAAAAATATCAGGTTTCAAGCTGTTCCACAGTAAAGTCATAATATTGGCATCGTGTGTGCCCGAAGTGGGATCAGAAGATGGTGGATCTGTAATAAAAGAGGTTTCCTCACTCGCGCGGAGAGAAACTAATACAGCCCGAGACCATGGGAGATAGTTGGATCCATTTAGTTTAATAGTAGTGAGTGTCCGATTATAAAAATTATGCCGAATAGCATCCTTTATATCTGATGAGCCTCCTGTTTTATCCTTGTTTTTATCACCCATGATGAGAAAAGGAAGACAACCAAAGATAAGTAGGATTAGAGATACCTCAAAGGTGTAGAATCAGAGAAATGGGGTTCCAAACAGCCTCAAATATTCTGACCCAGCAAATTTCGAGTCAACCTAGCAGATTTCAAGACAACCCAGTGGATTTTTGAGTCCTGTCAGAAGTTGCTGGAGGTCAGGGAGGCCTCGTCGGAGGTCGGCGAGAGTTTGGCGATGGTCATCGGTGTCCGGCGAGGGTCGTCGGAGTCCAGTGATGTCCAGTGATGGTGCTCAGTTACAGATTCGTGTGTGAGACGAGATGGCCTGAAGGTTGAAGGTTTGTTATCAAGATGGTGGTCTGTTATCGAGATGAACTCGATAACAACAAGAGAGACGAGAGAAAAAAAAAAAAAACGAGAGAGACGAGGAAAAATAAATTAAGGTTTCTTAACCCGCTTTGATACCATGTCGAATGAATTCCGATTTATCTATTCTTCTCCCATTTGAGGACAATTTATAATACAAGCTACCTATCAACTAAGGAAACAAAATAATGAAATAGGGAAATACATGCAAATCAAATATACACATTCCTAAACTAGCTACTAAATATATTACCCTTCCTAATTTAATTTTTACAGCCAACAAGAACAAATACTATTCTCTCTATCAAGCGCTTTAGCTGCACAATCATCGTCCAGCCAAGGACGACCAAGAACATGACCAACATTTACGGGTAAGATGTCACAATAAACATCTACCGAGATAAATCATGAGTTTTAATTGGCAGTAAACATCTCTTATATACCTAAAAAAAGAATCTCAAAAGGTTGTGGTGGGTGTGGTTCGATTGTAAGATTTACTCTCTTATGTCAGACTGTGAAATCGCATTCATAAGGACATGTGCTTGTAAAATAAAAATTCATTCATAAGGAAGCTCTCATCGGTAACAATTTTGCGATCAAATGTGTGAAAATTACTGACTACTTGGGTAGACCGTGGGAACAATAATCGGAGGAGACAATCTAAGCCTCTAAGGCATTCCATTGTCCTACTTTACTGAGCAGTGAACTTGTTCTACCTTAATTGATAGGTCATTGATGAGCTTTGCAAGATGTCCATGGAGACTGGATCCATGTTATAGGTGCGAGGAAACAAGAAGCACAAAGTTGGACTTCTTTGTAAAAATTAGTAATTTCCCAACCAATATATATAGTGATCTAAAATTGAACGGGAGAATAGTAACTTTGTGAGGTCAAGTGGGAGCCTGAATTGCTGTTTATGTTCCAATGCCACCCCGGAAGATCCAAGATTGTGTGGGCATGGCTTTACTGTGGGCTGATGGGTTTTGGTTGAGGCTATAGATGCTGTTAGGTTGCTGAAGTAGCAGTCTAGGTTTTTGTCTTTCGGCTTTCTTCAGTTTGGAATGGGAGATTGGGATTTTGTTTGACTGGACCAGTGTGGATTGTGGCTTAGATGGGTTTACGGAAAAAAGGCTGAGTCGGGCTTAGTAGAACCAGGATAGGTTTTGGGCTTTTTTGTTGGACTGGATGGTTTGGGGCTGGATTTTGGATGAGTTCTTATTTTGGTTGGGACTGGGTTGAAATGTTGTTGGATAACGGGCAGGGAACATAAACCTTGGTCTGAGATGACATGGGTCAACCTGTGTGTGTGAGTGTGCGTGTATGTGTGTTATCATTGTTGATTAGTGAGTGGAATAGATGAAATTTGCCTAGCTAAAATACATATGAGGTCAGAGAATGAATTAGAAATCAAAGACAAGGACAAAAGAGGTTTGCTTGCTACGGTGGTCTCATATCCGTTGCATATCCCTTCTGGCAAATGGCTCCCCACTGGGTGTCTTAGTGATTTCATCCCACGCTTATGCTTCAGGTGCAAGAGTCCCTACCGTTGTGTCTGCACTATGGTTTCATCGGAACTCCTTATTCCCTAGGGTTTAGAAATTCTTCTAAGAGCGAGCAATTCAGTAAGTGTATACTTGCTCTGCTTGGAAGACAACGAACAGGCATTGTAGCCAACATGATCTGTGCTTGCTGTTGCATACTTCACCGACATGTCTTGGAGGGACCCCTATTACACCAAAGAGTTAGTCTATTAAACTAGGACATCAGAACTACTGCACATATCTTTGCTGTTAGTGTTTCTTTATAATTTTAGGTAAATTTGTTTTCTTTACTCAACTCTTGATTTTTATCTAATACTCTTGATTTTTTTGGTAATTTTTCTAGTCCTTGCGTCGTTTGGACTTTTTGAGTGTTGACACTTCACTTTGCCCCTTTTAGGTGCTTTTTTATAGGATTTCTCTTCAAATTAAACTCATAAATTGCTGAGTTCCTTTGTTGTCTCACTACTTGCATATACAAGTCGTTCATATGCTTCTGCATTTATGACTTTCCACAATATTGTGGGTTATAACCCAGTAGACTATGCTGTTGTCACCACATATCCATTGGTGTAGACTATGCTGATGTTTCAAGTTTCAAAAGATCCATATGGTCTTCTCTTTGTAACTCAACTTTTTCCATTTCCGTTTTTGCCTGACGTTTGTAACACGAAATATTTCAGGTTCTTGTGAGATGAAGTTTTTAAATTCTACTGAAAAGCTTGTTGAGCCTTTAGAAAGTCGAAAGTTTTCAAGATTTTCCTTGCAGTATACAGAAGTAGAAGAGAGGCCCGAAGGACAACAACAATGGGAACCTAGATTTGCTGGGCATCAGAGTTTAATACAACGGGAAGAATCATTTTTCGCACGTGATCAAAAAGTAAATTGTGGGTTTGTGAAAGGTACCGGTTTTGACTTGGCAGAAGATGATTCTAAATACTTAAGCAGTTGCCACATTGCTGTGATTTCTTGCATCTTTGGAAATTCGGATCGCTTGAGAACACCTATGGGCAAAACGGTATACTTTCTTTGCTCCCATTCCCCTAGTTTGGCATGCTTTTCCCTATGCATAAGGTTTAGTGAAAAAATTTGCCTTCTTTTGTTACTTCATATTGCATTTTGGTTTTTATAGTTCTTCAGAGATGTCTGCTTTACATGGCTTTTCTACTTAACCTTGTCAAATATGACGATCTTAGATGTTAAAGCAAAATATTACAATGAACAGATAAAAAAACTATTAAATAATTGTCAAAAGCTTACCTATAATCAGTATAGTATACCTTCCAAGATAACGATTAGAGTTTTTAACTGCTCCCTATCAGAAGTCTTCAAGGGTTTTCCCCCACTTGAATTACTATTATTATTATTATTTAGTATTATTTGCTTGGCACCCTCATTTGAATTTTAAGAGTATTGAGCATCAAAATTTATCTTATGGTTTACATAGCGTTGTAGGATGATGAACTAGGACCCATGACACTATTTTGCATTGATCTCCATCACAACTTTCTTTTTTGCTTCTCAAACCTCTTCAATATTCACCCATTATGCTTTTTACTGTACTTCTATTAAAGTGCAAGCGGAGTCACGTGAAGGACAAAGAAACAGACCTGGCTATGGTTTGGTGTTCACTGTGGATTGGTAGCTCATTGTGATACTTAAACCACCGTAAGATCTTGAATATAAGAGAAATACATGATGGTAAACCACTATAATAACTCAATACTAGTTGTCTTATTTCATATTCGAATTTTTCCTTTAGTGATCTATGTTGGGATGTATTTCCAACATGCAATTGCATTTGCATGTATTGTTAAAGCATCCAACTCCAAACCAATTGACAAAGAGTGGAGAGGCTGCTCAGGCTCATAGACTAGTTTTGGAGGAGATAATTAACCGATGTGGAACAAACTCCAACACTCTCCATGTGCGACCTCCGACTCGCACGTGGAGAAGTAAACAAAGGATCCATAACTCTTGGATCACAACAAATAGCGGCGCACTTATGGCACAAACAAGGGGAACAAATTCTCCGAAACCCTAGCTCTGATACCATGTTAAAGCATCAAACTCCAAACCAATTGGCAAATAGTGGAGAGGCCGCCTACGCTCATATATTAGTTTTGGAGGAGATAATTAACCGATGTGGGACAAACTCCAACATGTATCACCAGGCCATAGTTATTGAAGGCAATAGGCGCACCGAGGCACTAAAGAAGGTGAGGTGCAAACTCTATTCAAGTGAAGGGCATCTAGTCGAGCTCAAACATCAATTATGATACAGACACAAACAAATTCAACTATAGGAATCTATGATGCACCGACATGACGGACACAGACACTGACACGGACACGAAACCGACACCGGGACACGGGAATTCTAAAAAATGGGGACACGGACACGGCGGGGGACACGCTACGTGTATATTTATTTATATAAATAAATAAATAATTATAGTTTAGCACCCAGAAATTTTAAAAAATTTATAATTTGGCCCCAAATTTTATTTAAAAAATTACAGTTTGACCCCCAATTTTTTCAAAAATTACAATTTGGTCCCCAAAAGTTTTAAAAAAATTACAGTTTGGCCGTGTCCCCATCAGTGTCCCCGCGGTGTCCCCAGCCGTGTCCCCGCGGTGTCCCAATCGTGTCCCCGCGGAGTCCCCGTCAAAAATTCAAATTAAATTATGGGACACGCCACGTGGCGTGTCCCGTACGTATCCCGTGGTGTTCCTGTGCCCCCGTGTCTGACACTGAGATACCTCGACTTTTAGAGGTGTCGGTGCTTCATAGATAGGAATTAACTTCCCTCCTGTTTATAGAACGCCAAAGATAAGAGCGTGTATAGTCCAAGGCCACCTAGGCCTTTTTATAGAACACTAACTCATCAAAAGAGAGTAATAATCTTCTGGTTTCATCTGAACCCACCCATGGAAGCATCCAAACCAAAAGCTCTTGTTTCCCCTTAACCTTAAGAATCGGAAGCTTAAAGCGAAATTTGAAGTTAGAATGGAGGGAAATAAATGATTCCAGTTTCCAAGCAACTATTAGATTAGAAAAGCGCACCCCATCAACAACAAAAATGACAATTTTTGCGGAGATAAAGAAGAAAATCCTGAAGTATATCGTTAAAATAGTACTTAAAAAGACCCCCAAAAAAAAAAAAGTGAACCAAGAGGTAGACTTTGATTGGAAGATGTAGTAGTAGTAGACTCGATAGGCTCAATTGAAACTTGTGTTTTGATCAGCAAGCGGCAATGAATTGCAACTACCAGAGATTCCAATCGAGCTTGTTGATTGGTGGTATGAAGTCTTTGGACTGCACTAAAAAGCTTTTGTTCCTTTTTAGCTTTTAGGGTTAATTTTTTAACCTGTTCTTTCTATTTTTCAAAGCGGCTTGAAAGAGGCATGTGCCTCTTGCTAAGGATTTTGCACAATAGGTGCATGCCTAAAGTGCCTCTGGTGGGTGTCTTTCACGTTGCCTCCCTCACCCTCCGTAAGGCGCAACACCTAATCCTTGCTAGTTGCTAGACCTTGGGTATAGGTGCATGCCTAGGCATGCATTAACAACCGTGTATGAGGCCTTTCTTTTCTCATTTTCATGGCAATATTTCATTGCCTAGGAAAAGGGAGGGTGATGGTGGTAGGTGGT
>BPLS01030214.1:737-11825 GCA_019656275.1 Rhododendron kiyosumense | reverse complement strand
TCGACCATTCTTTCAGGAATGAGGTCCAAATGTTGTCTAATGTACGACACAGAAACATCGTGAAGCTTTACGGATTTTGTTTGCACAATAGATGCATGTTCTTGGTGTATGAGTACATGGAAAAAGGAAGCTTGTTTTGCGCCCTGAGATTCGATGTCGAAGCTTCTGAAATTGGATGGACTCAAAGGGTAAAAATCGTTGAAGCAATGGCACATGCTTTATCCTACTTGCATCATGATTGCACCCCGCCAATTGTCCATCGGGACATATCAAGCAACAACATTCTGTTGAACTCTCAACTAGAGGCTTTTGTCGCTGACTTCGGAACTGCCAGACTATTGCATCCCGATTCATCCAACCAAACCGTTATTGCAGGCACTTATGGATATATTGCACCAGGTACAGGTATTGCCTTTGTTTTTATCAAAGTAAACATCTATGGTTGTTTTCAAAATCCATATATTTTGGTGTTTTTGCAGAACTTGCCTATACCATAGTTGTGACTGAAAAGTGTGATGTTTATAGCTTTGGAGTCGTGGCACTAGAAACGATCATGGGAAGGCATCCAGGAGACCTCCTATCATCCTTGACGTCACCTCCAAGCGAAAACATGATGATAACCGATGTCCTAGATTCACGCCTTCTGCCTCCAACAAATCCAATAGTTGCGGGGGACATCGTTCTAGTTGCTACAATGGCATTTGCATGTTTAGATCCTAAGCCCAAGTCCCGACCATCGATGCTACGCTTGTCTCAAGAGTTTCTTTCTCATCGGAAGGCTCTGGTTGCACCCCTTCGTACAGTATCATTGTGGAATATGTGGAATCGGAAAATGGACTTTGTCCACCAATCAAATGAACATGTAATCAGTGCTCGAGTTTGAATAGAGATTCTTACATCCTTTTCACGCGTTAGTTGTTATGATCATTATGTATGTGTTTTAAGAAAATGTCTATCCCAAAGGAGCATTGCTGTAATAGTTTACTGAAATGGCAATACATTTTTGTGTTTTCTAAACTAGCTTGTGTTCATTGTATTGACATGGTAATACGATTTGGCCTTTCTTATTCAAATGGCCAAGGACTGAAATCCACGGTAGTCGTGCTAGCACCATATGCTATGTAGTGTTCATATCCCTATGCTTCGATGTATTTCTAGCCGAACATATGGAAATCCTCGAGGCATTCCTCGAGGGTTAGAAACACATAAAAGCAGGGGTAATGGGTGGAAGACTCAGAAACCACACTAGGGCCTAAGAGAAGACCACACTTAACAAAAGAATAAGCATCATCTTAGATTCTATAAAAAGGCTTCCAATTCATTCCTACTCTATCTTTGATACTTGAGAAAAGCCTTAAGTTTCTCAAAAAGTGATCTTTCTAACCCCCAAGATTTGCCACCAACTACAACAGTTCTAAACAGCTGGCCGGATGAAATAGGATGTGTGTCGCTTATGTAAACATCCAAAAAGATATTTCCATGCCTAAAAGCACAACGCAACAATATAAAAACCCAACGTAAGTGGAATATTCCTCTCTGGTACCAATTTATCATTCCCGTCGATGCAACACTCAACTTTTCGAGTCGTGCCTTTAGGCATATAGGGAGTAGGAATACACAACATAGAAAACACGTTGCAACCAGTAGTGCAACCAGGAGTTTCTTTTAGCTATTACTTGACAAATCTATAGTTCACTTCAAAGTTAACTGTAGAAACGATCGCCACGTTGTTGTGATTTAATCGATTGGGTGTATTACGATTTAGAATTGAATAAGAATCGGATCAGTTGTACACGTTTTGTCGTAGGCACATTTTTTGAATGATTGTTGATTGATCACCATTGAGTGGGTTCTCTTAAGAACGTGTGGACGGTGGATCACAAATATGTGAAAAGTTTTTTGGGGAGAGGTGATTTGCGTGTAGGACCACACTGCACATTATTGAAAGAGAAAGACTACTAAACTTGAAAAGTCTAAGGTCAATTGATGACAATTACATTTGAAGGTACAAGGAAAATTCATGCATTTGTGAGTTCTCTCTAAGATATGAAAACGATTGCCACATCGTTGAGATTTAATCGATTTTGTTTACATGTATTTCTAGCCGTCTGATCGTGTGAAAATACTAGATAAAGGAGCAATACTTTTCTATGTTTTCTAAACTAGCTGGTGTTCTATAGCATTTCCCTTTTAGTGGCTCTTTCATTTCTTCTCCTCTCCTCATTCCTCTCATACTCCTAAAAAATGTCAAAAATCTTCCATAGAAGTTTGAAAATCATTTATTGATTGGTATACTGTACACCACAGAAGCATGCACCAATCAATATGTCAAAGTCTCAAACCCCAAAACGTGAGATGAGTAATGGTAAAATCTGAAGGCATGTAACGCATAATAATCTTGGAATATTACCTTGCGTCCTATAATTTTTGTTCGTTCTGCAAAACGATATCTTAAAAGTAACAAATTTTTATCAAGATCTAGAAAAGACTACTTTTTCCCAAATAAAAAGAACCCCTTGATGTATAGTAAGTTGAAAAAAAAAAAATTAAAATTTTCTAGCAAAAATTGAATTACTTTTAAGACCCGGTTGTGCGAACTGGACAAATGTTTAGGGATGGAGGGAGTAGCCGAATTTTGACAGGATATGCACAATAACTTCCCACTTATTGGTTGTTTGATCAAATTTTAGCAAAAAACATGCAAATTTTTCGACTTCAGCACGCTTTGCGTGAGCCCCGGCCTCTAATTAACATTACTTCTGCATAGGTAAATGAAAAGCAGATGATTCTAATGCAAAGTTCTGTAATTTTAGATCAAATGGCTTCCAAAATGTTGGCCACCGAGTCTTAATTTACTCCAAAAACAGGGAGCTGTCAAGCCAAAGTCATCGGCTCTGTTTCAAAGAATTTGGCCTTCTTTGTAATAGTGCTCAATTAACCCTAGTCATCTCAAGTTAGTTAAAACTCACTTTCCTTATAACTTTCTACGCACATTCACAGTCCACACACACGACATCAAGAGAGCGCAATTGGTGGTACTCAAACAGTACTTATTCGAAACGAGCCTACAAAGTGTGACTTGTTCGCACCTGTCTCGATTAAACTAATTTTGTATGACATTCTTTTTTGCAAGCTCTACGAGACGAAGGGTTTGAGGATCATGATTGTGGACTCAAGAGTTACCTAATTGTTAACATTGGTCGTGGGCCAGCAGCTTGCTCACGCGGGTCGAACCGTGGCGCTTGGGACCTGCTATGCTATGGTATAAGAAAATAGAGTTACGCTTTTATCACTACCTGTGGATTTTGGTAAGATGGTAAGCGATTGATCCTATAGTTAATAATAATACACTATCAATCAATCAAATAATAACATGATGATCAACTTTCCGGATGACTTTGAAGTGAACTAGTGTTTTAGACTCATGAATACAACAAAGTTTATTAGGGCTTCTACCAGAGTTAATTGCAGGAGGATTCAAGTATAATTCAACCATTAGCAAAGTTTATTAGGGCTTCTACCAGAGTTAATTGCGGGAGGATTCAATTATAATTCAACCACTGCCAAACCAGAGGGTCGAGAGGTGACCAAATCCAGATTAACGAACCCAACACAAACCCAAACCCAAACCCAAACCAATCCGTTTACTATTACTAACATGTATATATAATGTAGGAAAAGACTACAATACACACCCCTTAAAATGGTGTACCATATGCACCTATTTTATGGTTCATTCATAACATTTTAGCGTGTTTCATAACTTTTGTTCTAGAATTCATAACTTTTCAGTAGTACAATACTCTCAAAGGCTTGTTCTAGAATTCATAACTTCTTAGCGTGTTTTGTAACTTTTCATACCATGGTTGTGATTTAAAAAGAAAACAATGAATGATGACACCATATCCCTACTCTACACTTGAGACAAGCCTTTGGAATTGAAAAAGAAAACGATCTCCACATTGTTGTGATTTAAATCTTTGGTGTATTATGATTTAGAATTGACTAGAATCCAATTCTTAAAACTTTCCACAGTCATATATGCTTTGTTGTAGGTGCGTTTTGAATAATTGTTGATTAATCGATCACACCATTTAGTGTGTTCTCTTAAGGGCGTGTGGATTACTACATATTAAAATAGAAACACTTTAAAAATTGAAAAGTCTTAAGTCATTTGATGACAGTATTACATTAGAAGGGTGCGTAGAAGGAAAATTCGTACCGTGTGTTTGCATGAGAAAATAAATCCCAGCCAAACACCGTGACAATTACTTCAGAGGAAAGAGCCAATTAATGACCCTTCCTTGACTCACTGTTTTCCAATAAAAAATAAGTGGCAAATCTATGGGTTTTTTTTTTCTTAAACATGACACCCATGTTTGAGAGTATTGTTTTACGCTTATTGAATGAATAGTTGTGCAGAATTCACGGATAATGAGTAGTTACCGATGGTCAATATTTTTTTTTTTTTTTAAGGTGAGTAGATTGTTGAATTTCCAGCCAAATATGAAGTTGGATTAACAGTTTTTATTTTTATTTTTATGAATCACTAATAGCAATTCATCAGTCTCTCTCTTTCTCTCATATGTGCCTTGGCAAGTCATCGCCCAAGTCAATGACTAACTCATTTTGGAATTGAAGAATACTCAAAGAGGAAGACTAAAGACTAGAAAAGTGAGAGAGACTCTGGCTTACTTAATGTTTGACTCCTAGTGCCCGGGTCAACAAGTTGACCCAAAAACTATTTTTAAAAACCCCTCTTGAGCGTTAATGTTCTCTGCATTCAATGCTCAATATTTTACTGCTACAATAACCACACATACTTTAAACTATGAGTAATAATAGCATATCCTCTTCTGTTTATTCTGTTATGCTCCTAGCAATAAGTGTTGGGTCGTGACCCCGACCCAGAACTTGCACCCCAAGCACAAGCACCAAACAAACTAAGCACAAAAACGAGAGACGTGTCTAGCATATCCTCTTCTGTTTATTCTGTTATGAAGGAGAAGCCTCTCACTCACTCTCTCTCTATTTTCACCTGTCTGTCTAGCACACCGACACTGCCCTTTGGCAGTCCAAAAATAAAAGGAAAAAACCAAAACACATGGGGAGTAATCCCCTACACTCCCCCCCCCCACTTGGGTGTACCCAACAATAAGTATGGCAGCTAGTATTAGCATATTTTCACTTCCATCATCTGCAAAATTATCATCATTGTTGTCGTTTTCATCTTTGGCAGAGGCGAAAGCTCTGCTCAAAAAACCATTGCAACTTGGGAGGCATCACTTGCAATGACGCAGGAAGTGTCATTCCGATGTAAGCTCTATATTTATATAATGAAAATCTTGCAGACATGAATTGGTCTTCCTTGAATTGCCAAATCTGGAATATCTTGATCTCAGTGACTCTTACGTAACTGGGGCAATTCCGGTCGAAATTGGTACTCTCCAAGCTCACCCACCTTGACGTTTCTTCCTACAATGCTTTCAAGGTCCAATCCCTTCTTCTATTGGAAATTTGAGAACCTTGATCCATTTGGATATCAATTCAAATAATCTCAACGGCTCCATCCTACAGAAATAGGGAACCTAAAGAGTTTGATTGAGATGGATTTGAGTTTCAATAATCTTGGAGGTCCAATCCCTTCATCTATTGGCAATTTATCTAGTTTGATCCATTTGTACCTCCATTCAGATAACCTCAGTGGTCCAATTCCTTGAGCTATAGGGAATTCAAAATATTGACTAACTTGTGCCTCAATAATAATCTCCTCACAGGTCATATCCCTAATAATCTCGTTGGAAAAATCCCAAATTGTCTTTGTTTAGTACCATTTCTCAACTTGTCACACAATCGTCTCGAGACTCTCGAAAGTCAAATCCCAAATGGATCTCCAAATTGGTGTCCATATGATTGCTATAAAGCCAAATATTCATCCTCTTGTCTTAGGGTCAATCACGAAAAGAGAAGGATGAAACTTACCTCGTTGGCCCAATTTTCCTTTCCATACTGGGGTTTGTTGTGTGCTTTTGTTTCCGTAAGACCAAAAAAACCCAAAGCGAGGCAAGAGCAACCAATCATGGGGGTATTTCCTCCATATGGAATTACGATGGAAGAATTGCATATGAAGATATCATCAAAGCAACAAATGACTTTGACATCAAATATTGCATTGGAACAGACAGATATGGCAGCGTCCACTACAACAAACAAGGCCTTTCATAGCGTGCCAAAAACGCTATAACATGATTTTCATAGCATTCCGAAGAACGCCTTATTAGCCAATGCAACTAAAAGTCTTTGCTTTCAATAGCGTTCTTGGAACGCTATCTATAGGTGACCTTTCATAGCGTTTTTGGCATGCTGTATTTAAGCTACCTTTCATAGTGTTTCTAGTTTGCTGTATTTAATTTGCCTTCAATAGCGTGTTTGAAACGCTATGGTTGGTTTTTGTGAATCAGGTATATCTTGAAGCTATTTTTGTAGCTCTTTAAACTCAAATTAATATCATTAATTCCATAGCTAACACTCTCAAAAACTTGAATGGCATTTCATTGCAAACTCATACAAATTTACTCATAGAAACTAAAGGACACAATTTATTACTCATTTCTTAGCAATATGTTCAAAGCATTAAATCTCCAAAATAACAAAAGTTGATCCAGCATCAAGTAATATGCTAAACTTATATACAAGAATATCAGTACGAGAACATGTATCATAGGAACGACAGGCTTCGAAGTTCCAACGAGCACTGGCAAGATCGTATCTACATCTCCAATAAAAAGTCACTGACCATCAATTTCTCTTTCAAGCCACAGACCTACATAGAGTGGAAGACAACATCAATATGAATTGAAATTACAAATAGTCAACCAAACATCAATATGAATTGAACACTAGAACTTCGATTTTGGCAAGTATGCACTGAAAATCTTAAATATACCAGTAATTAACAAAGATATAGCTGCATAAACGGACAACTAAGATCAACATTCACCCATTTAGCAATAACTAGTAAGAGTGCACGTGCCTTGCACGTGGAATTCTTCAAATTCAGATTGCAAATGAGTCAGCAAGTATGCAACTAACGTTTCTATGATTTAGAGACTGATAATTTGAGGGCTAATCCCTATTCATATCATTCCAAAGCTTAAGTAAAATCCAGCTTATGTTTTTACATGGTATTAGAACCTAAAAATTCGCAACAAATGCTGAATGTGGCAATCTATTTTTCGTGCCTATAAATGAATAAACAATCTCGCATGATCAATCATTTCTAGGGAGACATATTGCAGACCTTTGGATAAGCGGGGGAACATCAGTTTGATATCAAGTGAGATATAGAACCCTGTTGGTTGAAATTATTTTTCTCAGCAAGGTTAAGAGGCAACGGTTAATTAAGGCCCAAGGGAGACATAAGCAGACCTTTGGATAAGCGGTTTTTTTTCTCAGATCCCACAAGGTATTGACGTTTCGAATATGGCTTTTCAAAAGGACCAGACGCCGCAAATGCCTCTTAAAAGGGACGGGTAGGGGTTGTAAGTGGCAGTTGATAAATGATTAACCAAAGCTGACATTATCTTTTGTTCATTATCTTCTCAATGACAACATTATCCTCAAAATTAATGACCTACATAGTTAGGTACGATAAACGACCAATAACTGCCCGCATTTTCCTTTCGCTTCAATACCTGCCTTTCAGTTTCTTCCTACTTAGTCCCCATCAGCTTCTTCTTTTCTAGACATAGATTTTTAATAGTGGCTAGGATTTTTAAGTGCTGGGAGAGACGCATCTACCTTATCCTCCCTACACCAAAGATGTCTCCAGTATTGAACATTCACAACAATTCCAAAGACAAACTACGGAATGAATTCACCAACATATAAGGTTTATTTCCTCCTCCAGAAATAAAAACGTACAACACACATAAGATCAAATGCCACAACTTCAGATAGGTCAAGGTTATTTCTTTCACATAGGTCATGGAAAAGGAAGATCACATGCCACAACATCAAACTAATGGAGGAACGTAAATATTTTGGAACACTAACTCGCTACCCTTTTGGTATCCTACCAAATTGGGGACAAAAAGACCTGATCTATGACCAACCATTTCATTTTTTACCTGGAAGTAGGAAAATGACTCGAATCAACATGAAGGTGGGACTAAAAAAGCACTAGTTGAAGAACAAACTCCAACTGCTACTTTTTATACTGCAGCTATGGCCTACGGCTGATGATCAATCTACTTTTTTGATCTAGTCTAATAGTTTTTCCGGTAGCCGGTAGAGTCCAATGCAATATAACCGAAAGGCACTAAGCTAGTCATGGAGTTCACTACTTTAAACACAAAAACAGGAAGGAAAGAAAGAAAGAAAGAAAAATGGGTGCAAATTTTATCGTACATGCTGGTAAACAATTGGAAATGTAAGTACCATTTTATGGTCTTCGAATATTACCTTCAAACACATTTGGGTTTCCTTTCCAAGAATTTCTGCCTTCAATCTCCTTTTATTCCTGGGCCCTGGCTTCCAATTTTGATGAACCAATATGTGGAATATCTACCAAAAACAGTAGGTCAACAGATGACATCCAATGTGACCAAAGCTAAACATAAGAATCATGCACAATTTTATATGTTCTTTGGACAATTGTTAAGTAAAGGAACACCAACTTCAAGAAAGTAATAGAAAGCATGATAATGAACGTAGTAGGCACTCAACTAGAATTACACAATCAAGTAGGGATTTGGCTGTGGGCCCAAAATAAATTGGAGTTAACCACCTATAGCATCTAATGTTAGGTCCTCTTTTGCCTTTCATCGGTTTCTCATTGTAGTGAGATCGTCAATGTGGATTTACAAATCAGAGAGACAAAAAAAGAAAATAAGTGATATGTCAAACATGTTTGGATCGTCAATGTTTGGATCATCCACAAACAGAGTCACTAATTGATTACTTGAAACCCCCCCTGTTTCTTATGCTTATCAAGGACAGGAATCCACCCCTTCCCCCCAACCCCCCATGTTTCTATCAAGATCCCTCACAGCCATGAACACTGGAAACTTGTACCATTAATAACAAACCAAAACACCTCCTACCTATCAGTCAAAACCAAGATCACCACCACACAGCCAAACAAACAACACCAGCAAACAGCACAATCCTAATTAAAGAATATTAGCAGGAAATCATACATATAACAGTTAAGTGCCAAACTGTGTTCAATCTTATGCCTTCGTTGATTGTTAACACAATACAAGTCACAAATACCAAAAAGCTAGTGTTGGCTGATTCCTAGACATTCTCTTAAATTAGATAGAGAGTGTGCAGTCCTACTTAGCTATTAGGGCTGCACATTAAACAATTTGTAGTATCAAAATCAAACACAAAAAGTTTAAAAGATGACAAAGGATCCACGCTCCTAAGGCTAAAACTATCAAACCATATTGGAAAAAAGCTCCACAATTCACATCATATTTACTAGTGCAATTAGTTGAACAAGGCCTTTTAAAGTTCAATATTTTGGCTAAAATGCGCCAAAACAGTTAGATGCAGATTTGTATTCTTCAACAAGTTTCCAAATAACTCCAACAAGTCTACTCAACAGATCAAAATTCAAATAAAGCTCACAGTGATAACTTCTGATGAACAAGGATTAAAACCCCAATGAAAAGCTAATCATTTGTATACCTTAGGTTCCTTTCCTTTGGAGGGAAATCCTATGCCACCTGGACAAAACAAAGTAGGAGGATTACCCTATGTGGAAGCCCACCTTGCCATTTGAACAATGCACATTTTCACCTACACACATAAAGGACCAATTCAAAGCAGCTCGATTTTGTGATAAGAACCCCCAACACGAAGAAGGAATGAATTAGCATCAAGCACATTAAAGTGTAAAACAAAGCATCAAAGAATATGAAGAAACAGTATACTCGATACGTCACGTCCGTCGCCGAAAACCACCACATAATCACTCACGGAAAAACCATCGAGAGCCCATCGGACAAGAATATAGATCTGTAAATATGCTTACACTGCCTCGCTAATCGGCTTCTCTGAAGCCCAAGAAAAGTTTCCCAACACTGAGAAATTGAGATGATTAGATATGAAGTTTAAAGGGGAGACTTACCCGAGATAAATTTCTGAAGGTGAAACCCCAAATAGGCAAATACGCAAGACAAATCTAGGAAGTTTAAACCCCAAATAAATTTCTGGACCCGATCGAGAAATTGGAAGTTTAAACCATCGCGTCCGTTGTCGTGTTTGTCGCGTGCTGTTGCTACTTGTGGGTTCTTTGAAATTGGGCTTAATTTCTGAAAACTTCTCTCGCTCGCAAATGGCGGAGACCGGTGGTGCTTACATCATCGTTTTCGTGTGTCACGAACACGCACACCCACAACCATACACAAACAGAGGAGGAGGAGGATGAGGGAGATCAAGTTTTTCATCTCGAGAGAGAGACCTTGTCCGTGTTCAGCACCATTCTCGACGGCGTGGATTTGATCAGCGCACTTGGGCCTAAAGATCGCCAAGATCGCCTCACCGGATTTGGCGTTCAAAGCCGACGAAGAGGAAGATCTATATTTGCGCCTATTGTATATATTAACTAGTGTTAGCCCGTACATACGGCACTACGCATCTTAATTAAAAGGGGATGACAATTGTGTAATTTAAGTAAAAACTATGGGCACTAACCAGGAAGTGGGATGATGCATTACAGTCTTTGGATCAAATGAATTTAAACCGTTCTAACAACTTGTCCCCACAACCTTCTGTTTTATAATAGAGATGAACGCTGTAGTATTTTAGGCGCCAATTTTTCCTCCGCTTCTCATCACGGAACGCTATAATTGGTTCCCTTTCATAGCATTCCTCAAAAAACGCTATCAAATAATGCTATAATAGGTCATATTTGTTGTAGTGGTCTACAGAGCTCAGTTGCCAAGTGGTCAAGTAGTTGCCTTGAAGAAATTTCATCGGTTCGGAGCAGAGGACCCTACGTTCGACCATTCTTTCAGGAATGAGGTCCAAATGTTGACAAATGTATGACACAAAAACATTGTGAAGCTTTACGGATTT
>BPLS01030208.1:0-16550 GCA_019656275.1 Rhododendron kiyosumense | reverse complement strand
GGTCCCTATCGTAGCCCTATATATATACGTTATGCTCTCTAGGTCAGGTTAAAGTTTTTCTATTATTCACGAAATAGAGGCAGACCTAGAGAGAGCAAACAGAGGGAATATGATAGAAGATCGTAAGGTACGATCGAGCAGTAATCGTGGTTTATAGCAAGACGTGCTATATCAAGTTCAACCAGCGATCGTGTCGCAGGGAGTTGTGGTAAAACCCTAATTCCGCCTTGTAGGGTTTTTATTTTTGTTGTCTAATCTGTACGCGTCATTACTGGGTCTTGGGGATTCCGATTCCCAACAGAAATACCATTAGAAAAATTTGTTTCAAACCTGATATTTTCTTTTGACTGTCCCTACTTGCTTTCGTAGAAAAGTGGGAACTAAGGGCTAAGTATAGTGGGTGTTTGAATCAAGAATTGGTGGAGTGATTTGCCCAAGTAGCCAAGATGAGCCATTCTTTTCCTTTCAAACATTATAGTGTGAACATTATAGCTTGTTCAAAGTGTTTTTTGTTGTTGGTTTTTTTTTTTGAATTGCCCTCTTTGCTAGCATAGGGAACTAGGTTATGTTTGGATATAGGGTTTGTTAAGGGATAAGAAAAACACTTCAAATTTATCAAGGGTTTGTTGAGGGATAAGAAAAACACTGCAAATTTATCAAGGGAAATCCATTGCATTTTCCTTTCCCACACAAATTCCTTCCCAAATTCGTTGATCAAATATACCCCATAGGAAAACATAGCAATATTGGTCACCAAAAGAAAGCTTTCATTGTAGCTCAGCCTTCCATATGTTTTCAATCTTGGTACATATGGGAAATAGTTTGAAATCAATCTAACCATGCTTCATATTTTGTTGCTCTTGGCGTTTTAAAGAAAATTCTTTCACGTGATGATGTTCGTCTAATACAATGGTTTTGTTTTTGTAGAGTTTTGCTTTGGATTAACAATAGCAGCTGAAACTCCTAACCTTGGAACGGTGATTGGTATTGATCTGGGCACTACATATTCTTGTGTTGGTGTTTACCGAAATGGTCATGTCGAGATTATAGCGAACGATCAAGGAAACCGAATCACCCCATCGTGGGTAGCATTCACTGACACGGAGCGTCTGATTGGGGAGGCTGCAAAGAATCAAGCAGCTCTCAATGCAGAACGTACTATATTCAATTTTAAGCGGCTAATCGGAAGAAGGTAAGTTAAGCTCGTAAGGTTTTCTAGCGTAACTCTCGTATCGTCCATCTTGTTCATTGTATTTCTCTCATTCTAATCAAATGCATCACATTCTACCATTTTTTCAGTGCATCCTCTCTTTCTACAGGCTTTTCATGGTACAGAATACGACTTTGATAGGAGTTTGGTTTGTTTTTCTTGATAGGTTTGACGATCCCGAGGTTCAGAGGGACATGAAGCTATTACCTTACAAGATTGTGAACAAAGATGGGAAGCCTTATATACAGGTGAAGATCAAGGATGGCGAGATCAAAGTGTTTAGCCCTGAGGAAATCAGTGCTATGATATTAGGAAAAATGAAGGAGACGGCTGAATCATATCTGGGGAAGAAAATCAAGAATGCTGTGGTAACTGTTCCAGCTTATTTCAACGACGCGCAGAGACAGGCCACTAAGGACGCAGGAGTAATCGCTGGGTTAAATGTGGTTCGGATAATTAATGAACCAACTGCTGCAGCAATCGCCTACGGCCTGGACAAGAAAGGGGAAGAAAAGAACATCTTAGTCTTTGATTTGGGTGGTGGTACATTTGATGTAAGCATCTTAGCCCTCGACAATGGTGTTTTTGAGGTTCTTTCCACCAGTGGAGACACCCACTTGGGAGGAGAAGACTTTGATCACAGAGTCATGGAGTATTTCATCAAACTGATCAAGAAGAAGTACAACAAAGACATAAGCAAGGATAACAAGGCCCTCGGGAAGCTCCGGAGGGAGTGTGAGAGAGCCAAGAGAGCTCTAAGTAACCAACACCAAGTGAGAGTGGAAATCGAGTCACTTTTCGACGGTGTTGACTTTTCTGAGCCGTTGACTAGGGCGAGATTCGAGGAACTGAATATGGATCTGTTTAAGAAGACAATGGGCCCGGTGAAGAAGGCTATGGAGGACGCGCGGTTGAAGAAGTCCGATATTAGTGAGATTGTGCTTGTTGGAGGGAGTACCAGAATTCCTAAGGTGCAACAGCTATTGAAGGACTATTTTGATGGGAAAGAGCCGTGTAAAGGTGTCAATCCAGATGAAGCTGTGGCCTATGGCGCCGCGGTTCAAGGTGGAATCCTCAGCGGAGAAGGCGGGGAAGATACTAAAGGTTACAGTCTTATTAGCTTGTTTTGAATCTCAAGCCTAACTTGTTAGCTAAATTTTCATTTTTGCTGAATTTTCCTCAGGTTAGGTAATAAGAACTTGCGTCTTCGAGCTTAAATAATTTCGCGTAAGACATAGATGAGCCATTTTTTTGGCTTATTTTTGTCTTTTTCATGATAACTTGAAGTTCCAGTAGACATGGTAATTTGTCAAGATAGCAGAAACTTATGGCGAAAATGTTTGAAGCGCAGGCATTATTTTGCTCGACGTTGCTCCCTTGAGTCTGGGAATCGAAACAGTCGGTGGGGTCATGACGAAACTGATCCCAAGGAATACAGTTATCCCGACCAAGAAATCTCAAATCTTCACAACCTACCAAGATCAGCAAACAACAGTTTCGATAAAGGTAAGTAGAGCAAAAAACTTAAATTTCGAGATGCAAGTGTCTGTTTTCCTTGTTTAGGTTTGTTTAAAATGTGTGGGAAACCTTTCAGGTGTACGAAGGTGAAAGAAGCTTGACAAAGGATTGTCGCGAGCTTGGAAAATTCGAACTATCAGGCATACCGCCTGCTCCAAGGTAATTTTGACATGAAATCTGGAGTTTTGCTGTGACCAATCTACCAAACTTATGACATTCCTCTATTTGATGTTGGTTTTGTTTCCTTTGTTTTCAGTTCTGTCTTTCTGTTTTTTGTGTTGTGGGAAGCTTAAACACCGAAAAGTTTGAAAAAGTTTATTATCATTTTCAAAATTTCTCATAAACAGGTCTCTACAAACAAGTTTTATTTTGCTTTCGGTTAGCGACACAGAAGGCAAAAATGGTACCAAATTTCGTAGTGATACGAAAACTGTTTCCAACTAACATGAATCCAACATTACTCAACTTTCCTACCATCATCTGCATTTGAGGAGATTTACGAGTACTAGAAATAATCTTAAACCTTGTATAGAGTAGTGAGTACTGATATCATAATTTGCAGGGGAGTGCCTCAAATTGAGGTTACATTTGAGGTGGACGCCAACGGCATACTACACGTGACAGCAGAGGACAAGGCAGCGAAGAACAAGCAAACCATCACCATCACTAACGACAAGGGGCGTCTAAGCCAGGAGGAGATCGACAGGATGGTGAAGGAAGCAGAGGAGTTTGCGGAAGAGGATAAGAAAGTCAAGGAGAGAATCGACGCCAGGAACAAGCTCGAAACCTACATTTACAACATGAAAAGCACCGTTAACGACAAAGACAAACTCGGCGACAAGATCGATTCAGACGACAGAGACAAGGTCGAGAGCGCATTGAAGGAAGCCTTGGAGTGGTTGGATGATAACCAGGACGCGGAGAAAGACGAGTTTGAGGAGAAAACGAAGGAAGTGGAAGCTGTATGCAATCCTGTTATTAGACAGGTATATGAGAAGAGCGGCGGAAGTTCTACCGATTCAGACGACGAAGAGTCGAACGATGAGTTGTAGAAACGAAAAACTGCACTACATTTTCACCTCTTTTACTTCTTCTTTTCCCCTTTGCCAATAACTTGAGAGATTCATGTTGCTGCAGCAAGGTTAGCATGGTAGGTTAGCAGATGGTAAAATATGTTTTCTGTTTACGGTAGAAAGCTACTTGTGGTATGAGGTTTATGGATGGAATTTGACATTGGGGTTTGACTAGGTGGAATTTGTTTGAGGTTTTGACTACTTTCTTCTTCTTTTTTAAATGAAATTTTTTCTTCAAATAGAGAATTCAAATGGCATCGACGTTTTGTGGGGTCCAAGACAGTTGGAAGAGAAGGATTATTTAATTTTTTTTTTAGTTTTTGGAAGAGAGAAGAATAATTGAGACATGTATTTGCTGCCACGAATTGGCCTGAATGTGTAAAATCCTAATTTTTCTTTAAAAAAAAGAATTTAGTCACGTAGTCCGAATAGGAATCCGACACACTGTATGAGTTTTGCAACATTGGGATTTTACCTTAAAAATCCGACACCGTCATGATAACTCTTAAATTATTATTAGACTGTGTTGAAATTTTGAAAAATTTTGGGCTCTGGAATTACACGTGTAATTCCTTTCACCTGTTTCTTTCTTTATTCCACCGATATATATATATCCAATATGGGTAGTTATCAATTTAAAAGAGAGAAGCAAATATAAAAGGAGAATAGTAAAGGAGGGTTTTTGCCCGAAATGTCAATTATGTAATCGAATTGGAAAAATATCCATCTTCCTGAACGTTTTGTAAAAATAGGTCATCGTTCTTTTTCAAAAGACATTATAACGGTTAGGTGTTATGTGGCCGCCACGTAACTAGCGTCTTTTGAAAAGGAGCAATAATTTTAACCCTAATAGCGCTTTTTTAAAAGGAGCTATAATACTTACCATAATAGCGCCTTTTGAAAAGGAGCTATAATTCTAACCCTAAAAACACATTCTTGAAAGACTAACTGTTATCCCAAGATACGAGAGAGGAAGAGCCCGAGTCGATGATTTGAATGTGCTACATAGTTAGAGCATCCACAATGTAATAATCAAAACTAAAACGTTGTTAAAGTTAACAATGTTTGCTCAAAAAAGTGCTTACATTGTATTAACCAAACTTAGCATTAAACCAATTAGGGGTCATATGATCCAAAACCATGAAATAACTGAACCAATTGTCAAGCGAACCACCAAAAACGAAAATTTCATTTCAATGTCATAACTACTAAGCAACAACAAAATAAGTACAATTCTCTACCTTCACTGCAGCAGTAAGACAAGTTGCATCTTGAAAATTACCTGATGAGCCGAACCCTAGTATACACATACATGAGACAAGGAAGATGGAGAGAGAGAGAGAGAGAGACTTACTGTGAGTGACAACAAAGGATGGAGAGCACGCCAGAGATAAGAGAGGGTGGAGAGCATGCCGGAGATGAGAGAGCATGATGGAGGGCGGCTAGAGGAGATCACGCAGGTTCGGAGGTCGCGATCGACGTGTAGAGAGAAAGGGAAAGATCATATAGGAGGAGAAAAGGGGAGGATTTGATCAATGTCTGGGTTTTCAACTTATAACTCCTTTTGAAAAGGAGCGATGACCTATTTTTATAAAACGTTTAAAAAGATGGATATTCTTCCAATTTGATTACAAATTATGGCCATTTCGACCAAAAACTCAGAGAAAGGAGAGGAGTTGGGGAGTTGTGTCGTGGAGATTGGGGATTGTGGTGAAATGAGCAGGGTATATTGGGGATATATACGTAAGGGCAAAATAGTCTTTTCATTCTTTTCATCCAACGAAGTTACGTCTTTCAAATGGAAACTTTAATGAGGGGGTCTTGCCTTAACGATTTCACAGAAGGGGTGTCTGTGAAAAATGGGTAAACATGAAGGGATATCTAGATAAATAATCCTTTCTTTATTTGAGCTGGAACCATTTTTGCAAGGGAATCAAGAGCAAAAGGGTTTGTTGGAATTTGGGCGTGAAACAACGCTATATCGCCTCCCAAATTGTTACAGTTGAGAGAAAGGAGAAGAGATATACCTTTCCTTTGGAAATTGTAACCAATTCTTGGGTTGGAGATCATTGCAGCAGATGCCATTCGACGCATCTTCCTCATTGAAGTGGCCCTTCGCAAACAAAGAAAGAGTACGAGTGACCTTACACAAACTAGCTGTGTTTGGAAGTTGTGTGACTTACACGGAGCTGCAGTAAATAAGCTGTTTACCACGGGGTGTATTTGGACCGTTCAAGAATGTTTTGGACGGTTGGACGGTCTAGATTTGTTTTAGACGGTCCAGATTCACCCCTGTAAATAAGTTTTCCTCAACGGAAACAACCATGCTATAACTACATCCACTTACATGAATTGTGCCCCCACACAACACCGACCAATTGAGTACCGATGGAATACCTACTGTGTATGAGGTCCATTTTTAGATTCCACATAAATAATTTGAACCGTTTATTAATTTTAAAATAATTATTCGAATGGCTCTATATAACAAATCACCAATTCATAGACAAATTGTCACGTTAATTTTAAAATAATTTTGGACAACATGAATAATGATGAGTTAGAAAAATTGAGAGGGGATTACTGACTTCGGTCGCAATGGAGTAAGCCTACATAAATAATTAATGATGGGGCTCACGGTGCAGCAGATCCTCTTTCCATAACACAATGAAGAGGGTCTCAAAACAAATAGCCTAGACCTCATTCAAATGTGTGGTATAAAAGGAGAATGAGACACCACCCAATAAATAGTGAATAATCACACAAAAGCCCAAGAAAAGTAAATTTTGGGCCGGTCCTAATTTTGGATTCATTGGCCCAGTTCATTCCATCAGTTATCCCACCTTAATTAGACATCTTAGACTATGGAATTGATCTTGAATTTTTTTTAACCCGGTGTTTGGATCAGTTTGTGCGAACTGAGTCACCTGATTAAACTTGGAACCATAAATCCACCATCCACTAATGGAGGACTCCATTGAAAGGCCAATTTAGAGTTGATAGGATTTAAAATATTTCGAATATGAGACCTTAATGATGGAGCAAATCTCATATTGGTCTTTAGTGAGCTAAAATACCTGCCACTAACATAAAAGCACTTACTCCCTCCGTTCCAATTTGATAGTCCATCTTTCCTTTTTGGACGTTTCAAAATGACTGTCCCATTTCAAAAGTCGAAGAAAAAAGGCCCCAATTTTCCCATTTTGCCCTTTCTTATTCAAATTTAAATACTCCTTAAATAATGATCTCCCTTTGTGAAATGACAAGCTCAAAGAGGCGCCAACACTTTAGTCAAGTTCAATTTACTGAAGGGGGCCATCAAATAGGGTATGTTTTCAGCAGATTGGCACCCATATTTTAAAATGAAATCAGACTTGTCCTTAAGAGTTGTGAGTGGAATTGTTTGAAAATTACTGAGGCCTAAGGGGCAAAATAAGAAACTAAAAAACATGTCAATGCAATTATTAGGGTCTCTTAAATAGTTGAATTTTCGAAAAGGAACTCACAAATTAGAACGGAGAGAGTATAATTTAATAGGAGCCGACTTAGCAATTGAGAAGAATTTGCAAGAGGTGTAGTTACTTGGTCCTTCCTGGGGCCATGTCGCCCCTGCTTTCATGATCAGAATTGTTCACCTTAATGCGGCAATGCTCGAACCCACAAAAATAGAAAATGAAGGAAACAGTTAAATCGTCCTCACCTTTGCAACTTGTGATTTAAGAAAATAAAAAAAAGGTAGGAAAAGTAAGGTTGTAGTTGAAAACACGGGGAAAATAGGATGCGGCAGGTCCCCTCTGTCCCTACGAATCAAGAAGCTCTGGGACGTCACCTGGTAAATCCCAACAAAACCCACGTGTCAATCCCTCCCTGGATGGATTACGTGATACCACCATATAGATGGGACCAACGGATCAGAAGCTCAAAATGACTACGTGACCCATAATGATTTGTTGGAACACTTTAGCCAGAGGTGGCTCTACATGGATGGTTCTATGGTCAACTGAACACTCAAAATATATATTTTTTTTGTTTAGAATACATATAAAAATTTTGGTCTAACCTTACTTTGAACATCCAACTCAAATGTCAATGAACACCTAATTATAATAGTCTTGAACAATGTTTTTAAATCGGGATACGTATTGTGTATCGTTTTTTCACTTGTATAATTCATATAGTTGAACGACATTTTTGAAAGAGGGAGAATAAGGGTGGGAAAAAAGAGTATTTGTATTGCACTTGAACTCAAACGGTTTTTGACTTGGTACAAAATGGTTAGAACCCATCCCTATTTGTACTACTCTATGGAAGACTTAGTATAAAGATATTTTTATATAAGATAAATTTTGAGGTAATTCTAGAATTACATATGAGACAAATTCTCACAAAAAAAACCCTAGATATTTCACAAGAATATTCTAGAGCGCTAGATATTTTAGAGTTTCTAAGAACTAGGTATTTTTATCTTTTTTGATAATATCTATCATATTTGAGTTTTGTCAATTGGAGCTTTGTAAAAATTCTAAATTTATTTTATATTTTAACAACGTTAATCATAATTAAAATATAATTAAGAAGTAGATACACTTAATCACACCAACAAACTATGTTTATATTTAAAAAAAAATTTAAAATGCAAAATTTCAAGTCTCTCAACAGGAACCTATTACATTAAGGCTTTATGTTACGTTTGTTAGGAAAATAAAAGTAAGACAAAATACAATCGAAGTATGGTTCTTCCTTTTATATAAAACCTACATTGAGATTGAATTTCTATCAAAGGGTTTGAAAGATGTCATAATTAGATCAAATGGCTTAGATTAATGCATTTGGGGTTTCGCTTCTTGAAATAAGATCCGACTTTTTTCGAATAAGTAATCGTAGGGTACGTACAGAATCAGGATACGCGTATAAATCATAGGATACGTGATCGTATCATATGATTTTATAGAAAAAGGATACAGCTCACAATTATAATAAAAAAAGAAAAGAAAAGAAAGAAGAATCTATAGGGGTGAATTAATTTTGCATTTATGACAATAACTATATATATTTTTTAGTTAGCTTATAAAATTACGGATAAAAACTTTAAAAAATTCAACTACATTGCAAAATTCCTTTAACTTTCTAATATTCCTTCGAATTAAGATTACGATAAAATATCTCATCATGTCATCTTAAAAAACAACATATTTTTTAGAAGGTCTACCCAACATACTCGCTACAATTTTATTCAAAGGGGATTTAGTAGATTAATACGCTGGTTAAACGTTGATACAAAATATAAAAACTCTTTTAAGACAACAGTAAAAAAATTATACCCCCTCATTCTCGAAACACTGTCTAGTACGCAATACGACAACTTAAAAAAAAACTATATTTTTTTTTTTGTAAAAAACACAGTATATATTTTAGTTCTATATTTTTTTACCGCACTATTTATACTAATTTATGAGATTTTGTACTTACATTATTGGTTAATAAATTAGCTAGTAGAGTTCAAGTAATATTTGAACACGCTGCCACAAATTCCTAGAGCCGGTAGTAACTCTAGCACCGCCCATGATCATCTATCACCGAACGTAACACAAAAAGTATAAATTAGCCTCTTTCCCTACCTCCCTCCACTTAACAAACAGAGTTTTCCAATAAGCCTGGGAGAATATTTCTGAATTCTAGAGTTGTTCAAGTTCAAAAATCTGATAGGGTTGAGAGAGGGAAAGGACAATGAGAATGAGAATGGGGTTCAAGACCAGAGCACTGGCTTTTCTTCTTCTTTTTGTGTCAGGTGAGTAGCTTCTCTTAGTTCTTTGGTAGGATACTTTTGTTTTCGCTTTTAATCCTCCTTATATGTTTTTATTCTGAATCCTCGTCCTCCTGAATTTTCGAAGGGTTTGGATGTTTTTGAAAAACGTTTTCACACTCTCGCTCACACACATGCGTTATCTGACTCAGGCTAATTTTTTTTGGGTTGAAATTGTTAGTAATTTATTTTAATCAACGGGTATCTGTAATCTTAACGTGGGGAGATTAATAAGTATTTAATATCATGGAGCTCGTAATATAATTGAGATAAGGACGGGAGTGCAATTATAATTCTGTAGTGGGGTGAATTATAATTAGTGAAATAAGAAGTAGAATCCTGGTGGGATTAGGTTTTCTTATTTACACTGGGAGCCCTGACTTATTACTCCTTAGATCCCTATCGTAGCCCTATATATATATATACGTTATGCTCTCTAGGTCAGGTTAACATTTTTCTATTATTCACGAAATAGAGGCAGACCTAGAGAGAGCAAACAGATCGCGAAAGAGTCCACACTCAGTTCGTGTTCTAGACGTGCAGGGAATACGATAGAAGATCGTAAGGTACGATCGGGCAGTAATCGTGGTTTATAGCAAGACGTGCTATATCAAGTTCAACCAGCGATCGTGTCGCAGGGAGTTGTGGTAAAACCCTAATTCCGCCTTGTAGGGTTTTTATTTTTGCTGTCTAATCTGTACGCGTCATTACTGGGTCTTGGGGATTCCGATTCCCAACAGTGGTATCAGAGCCGGCTGTAATCACGTGTATGGATTAAACAGGCCATGTTGTCCGTAGATCGCGTAGTATGAAACTGTGGTAACCGGTTTTGCAGGGTTCAGTTTTACTAACGTCTGTTTTGCAGAAAATCTTATCCCACTATTATGGTCATGCATGTATGTTTGTGTGATTGGATCCCACGTTTTTGCATACGTGATTACTGCTTTTATATTTGGGAGCCACGATTATTTTTCGTGGTTGTAATATCAAAAGTAGTTTGTGAATTCCGGCATGTGGGAGGCTTAAGGTTTTGTGTAATCTTTGTTTCTCCAGTTGTATCATTATTTGATATGTAGAACTGTTGTAAGATTACAAGTTATGCAGTATGTATTTTTGATCCAGTTTATGTGAACTCTGTAAAGGAGGCATAGGATTGATGTATAAAATTATAGTTTCTGTATGGTGGCCGAAGTTGCTGTTTGGAGGTCGAAATTCAATTTTTTGATGGAGCAGATGCGTTTGCATCAACCTCTGACTTGGTGGGCAAAGCACGGCTGCAATCTTGGCTGTTTTTGGAAACGAGAATATTGACCATAATAGTTGGGATGCATATCTAATTATGTTTCCTTATTTATGTTTATGCATGTTTCCATGAGTATAGCATATGTGATAGTTTTACCATATTGGACAACATAGTGGTAATTGGCTTTGACCTAGATCATGGTTTTGCAAACTCGAAAATTTTGATAACCCTCACAAATTTTTTTTAAATAACTAAGTGGGAGAGGGAGTTTATTTTTTATAAATCCCACGGTCTCCATTACTAGTATGTAGATGATATAATTAATTTTGTGTGATGGTTTTAAAACCTTCCCCCCATCGGGTAAAATTAATTATGGCCTCATCGGTACAAACTTCCTTAAAGGATAGGTCTATGATAATTGTTGTGTGAATTACTTCACCATCTGAGGTAATTCATAACGGAACAATGGGTCATGGGGCTAGGTAATGGTATACACTTAGTTGTAAATAATAGTATCCTCACTATCTGAGTCACTATTATTATTTATAGGACCGAAGCTATATTGGCTATTTAATTTTGCTTGGCACGGTATAGTGTCTAGATAGTAAAATTAAAAAGTTGTACCTATCTACACAAATGATAAAGAGTAGAGACTTCCCATCGAAGCATGCTTTTTACGGTGTGTAGGGTTGCCAATATTTTTCTTTTAACATGTGGTAGAGGGAACCAATATTAAAATGAAATTCAAAATTTTTATTGCCCTTCATAATTGATTGTTATGTTATTTGATTCTTAGATTCAAAAATGGGCTCTTTCAATCCACTTGCAATTATTCTCAAAGAAAATAAACTTACTGGACAAAACTATGTTGACTGGAAAAGAAACTTGAATATTGTGTTAACTGCTGAGGGCCACAAATATGTGCTATCTACGGCCTGCCCTCCTAGACCTGAAGAAAATGCCACAGAACAAGAAGCAAAGCCTTATAAAGATTGGGTTAAGGCTGATGAGATGGCGCGGTGTTATATTTTGGCTTCTATGTCAAATATATTGCAACATCAGCATCAAGCTATGGAAACCGCTTCCGATATGATGCTGAACCTCACAGAAATGTTTGGGGATCAGAATCGGGCAGCAAGACTAGTTGCTATGAAAGAATTGGTGAGCATCACCCATGTTGAAGGGACCCCAATTAGGGATCATGTTCTAAAGATGATAGCTCTTCTTAATGAACTAGAGATCCTTGGAGCTGAAATTGATGGGGAAACCCAGATCGATTTCGTTCTTAACTCGTTGCAGTCTGAGAGTTTTAAGCAGTTTCGCCTGACTTATTCTATGAACAAAATGCATTTATCTTTGGCGGAACTTCTTAAGGAACTCCAAGCAGCTGAGGGTCTTTTGGTTGTGAAGAAACCACCATCAGTGTTAGTGGCAGAAAAGGCTTCTACTTCTAAGCCGAAAGGCCAGAAGAAGCATAACAAATCTCAGAAAAAGGTTGTGGAGGCAGTTCATGTGCCTCAAGGTGGAGTGAAAAAGCTTGCGGGTAAGTGTTTTCACTGCAAGCAGAAAGGACACTGGAAGAAGGAATGTCCAATTTTTCTCAATAAAGTGAACAAACAAGGTAAATCTTTTTCACTAGTTGTTGAATCATGTTTAGCGGTGTTATCTACCAATACCTTGTGTGTAGATACGAGAGCCACTAATCATGTTTGCAATTCATTGCAGGGGTTCCAGGAAACCAGAAGACTTAGTGATGGGGAGATTTATCTACATATGGGAAATGCTACGAGAGTGGCAGCAGTTGCAGTAGGAAATGTGTTTTTAAATTTTAATAGTAATAGGATTTTAATTTTGAGAGATTGTCTTTATGTTCCTACTATTAGAAGAAACTTGGTTTCAGTTTCTAAGTTAATAAAGGATGGATATTCGGATTATTTTAGTGACTCTATAGTTATTAAGTTAAATAAACGTTTTATCTGTTCTGATTCATTGGTGGATGATCTCTACATTATTAATCCTATATTTCCTACAGTGCAACTGCATGAATTGAATAACAACAATAATTTACCATGTAAGAGAAAAGAGCCTTCTAAATTGAACCAAACGTATCTTTGGCACTTACGTCTTGGTCATATTAATCAGAATAGGATTTCTAGACTGGTTAGAGATGGACCTTTAGGTTCATTACAAGTTGAGGAACTTCCAGTCTGTGAATCCTGTTTGGAAGGTAAGATGACCAAAAGGCATTTTTCAGCAAAAGGATATAGAGCCAAAGAGCCATTGGAATTGGTTCACTCTGATTTGTGTGGGCCTATGAATGTCCAAGCTAGAGGTGGTTTTGAGTACTTTGTCACTTTTATTGACGATTACTCAAGGTATGGATACATTTACTTGATGCGCCGTAAGTCCGAATGCTTTGAGAAATTCAGGGAGTATCGGGCGGAAACGGAAAAACGTTTGGGTAAATGTCTCAAGACATTGCGATCTGATCGTGGTGGTGAATACCTCTTGGGCGAGTTTAGAGACTACTTGTTAGCTGAAGGGATTACATCCCAGTTGTCAGGTCCAGGTATGCCACAACAAAATGGTGTAGCAGAGAGGAGGAATAGGACTCTTATGGATATGGTAAGATCAATGATGAGTTATTCAGATTTACCAATTTCGTTTTGGGGATATGCACTAGAAACAGCAGCGTATATTCTTAACTTGGTACCATCTAAGTCAGTACCATCTACACCCACAGAACTATGGACTGGGCGCAAACCTAGTTTACAGCATGTTCGGGTTTGGGGTAGTCCAGCACATGTGCTGAATGGAAACGCAGATAAATTGAAATCAAGGACAGAGGTGGACTGTTTTATAGTCCTACGGATAAGAAGGTCATTGTTAGCACTAATGCCCGGTTCTTAGAAGAGGACTATGTAATAGACCACAAGCCCAGAAGTAAAATTGTTCTAGAGGAATTGAGTGGAGAGAGACCGGCACTTACTTCTTTACCACCAATAGTGCAGGAGGAAACGCCACAAGAGATATCTGTAGAGGCACCTATTGACACACTGGTATCTCGTCGTAGTGGGAGGGTTGTTGTTCCACCCAGTCAGTACACGTTGTTGGGAGAGTCTTTTGAAATGATCCCTGATGATCAACATGCTGAACCCTGTAACTACAATGAGGTACTTCAAGATAAAGATGTGGAACTTTGGCAAAAGGCTATGAAATCAGAGATGGAGTCTATGTACTCTAATCAGGTCTGGGATCTTGTAGAACCACCTGAAGGGATTAAACCCATTGGATGCAAGTGGATCTACAAGAAGAAGAGAGGGGCGGACGGGAAGGTGCATACCTTCAAAGCTAGGCTTGTTGCGAAAGGGTATACTCAGAAAGAAGGGATCGACTATGAGGAAACTTTTTCGCCAGTAGCCATGCTTAAGTCCATCCGGATTCTCTTATCCATTGCGGCTCATCTCGATTACTAGATTTGGCAAATGGATGTCAAGACTGCATTCCTTAATGGAAATCTGGATGAGTGTATCTATATGGTGCAACCAGATGGATTCATAGCAAAAGGTCATGAGCACATGTTGTGCAAGCTCAATAAGTCCATTTATGGGCTTAAGCAGGCATCTAGGTCTTGGAACATCCGTTTTGATCAAGCAATCAAGTCTTTTGGTTTTGATCAATGTCCGGATGAATCATGTGTGTACAAGAAGCGCAACGGAAAAGTTGTGGTGTTTCTAGTTCTATATGTCGATGATATCCTGCTCATCGGAAACGATGTGGGAGTGTTATCTTCAGTGAAACTGTGGTTATCAGGCCAATTCAAAATGAAGGACTTGGGAGAAGCCGGTCACATTCTAGGGATTAAGCTTATACGAGATCGCAAGAATAGGATGTTGGGTTTATCACAAGCTACTTATATCGATGCAATTCTTGCTCGTTTTAGCATGCAGGATTCCAAGAAAGGGTTTCTCCCTTTTAGACATGGAATCAACCTATCCAAGGATCAGTGTCCTAAAACACCTGAGGAGATGGAGAAAATGAAGGCAGTTCCTTATGCCTCGGCAGTAGGAAGCCTTATGTATGCTATGTTGTGTACTAGACCTGATATTTGTTTTGCCGTGGGCATGGTTAGTAGATTTCAGTCTAATCCAGGGCAAGAACATTGGACTGCAGTGAAACATATACTCAAGTATCTAAAAAGGACTAGAGATCATATGTTGGTGTTCCAGTTAGATAGTCTGGTACCTTATGGGTATACAGACTCAGACTTTATGTCAGATAGGGATTCCAGAAAGTCTACCTCTGGATATGTGTTTACCTTGGGAGGTGGAGCCATAAGTTGGAGGAGTATCAAACAATCTTGCATTGCTGATTCTACCATGGAGGCAGAGTATGTGGCAGCTTCTGAAGCTGCCAAAGAGGCTGTTTGGCTCAGAAACTTTTTGTTGGATCTCGAAGTGGTCCCTTCAGTGCAATCAGCCATTACACTCTATTGTGACAATAGCGGTGCAGTTGCTAATTCGAAGGAGCCAAGAACTCACAAGAAGGGCAAACACATTGAGCGTAAGTATCATCTGATTCGAGAGATCGTACAGAGAGGTGATGCTGCTGTGACCAAGATTGCATCGGCGAACAACCTGACCGATCCTTTTACGAAGAGCTTACCAGCTAAGACTTTTGATAGTCACGTAGAGGGAATGGGAGTGAGATGCATGGCAGCATAGTTTTGAGTCTTAGTGGGAGTTTGTTAGAAAATTATACTAAAAGTTATGTTTTTGTGTAATAGATTAATATTTGATTGCTATTTATTAATCAGTCTTATCCATTTTTGATGAGAATCTTTTATGGGCAATATTTGCATGATATTTTTGTATGTTGTGCATATGTGTCTTTTATTCTACATAGTAGATAATCCAGTGTGAAGAGTACGGCTTACACACAGAAGATTGGATCATCGGTTCTTGTGGAATATAAGTTATGGTTCACAGTCTTAGATGGAATTTGACACACCATCGGTAGGACTGTAGCACAATATTTTAGTAGGTCTGTCTTGACTACAGGGAACGGTCTAGTTCTAACTCATTGTGCTAGTACACTTTGTGTGTATTGAACTGGGACCGCATTGAGGTAATTGTCTTTATACTAACTTTATAAGACAATTGGAACCTCATGGTTATTATGAATACTTATGCTCTTAATCCAAAAATAATTCTTAGAGGTGTATATTTAATGTTGTTGACTTTGATTCATTAAAGAGTGAGATCTTTATACGGTCAATAGTCTCTTTGAGTTGGGTCACAACATTATGTATATGACAACTATTAATTATTGATGGAATCCACGTCCCAGTAGGGATTGATGATACCCCTTGAGTAAGCTTATAAGTTTTGATTATGTTAAACCCTGCAGGTGGATATTTGTATCCGACATATCGAATAAGTTAAGCGGATAGTCTCAAGTTAAGATGTTGATTAAGTGGGAGATTGTTAGTAATTTATTTTAATCAACGGGTATTTGTAATCTTAACGTGGGGAGATTAATAAGTATTTAATATCATGGAGCTCGTAATATAATTGAGATAAGGACGGGAGTGCAATTATAATTCTGTAGTGGGGTGAATTATAATTAGTGAAATAAGAAGTAGAATCCTGGTGGAATTAGGTTTTCTTATTTACACTGGGAGCCCTGACTTATTACTCCTTA
>BPLS01030206.1:0-13405 GCA_019656275.1 Rhododendron kiyosumense | reverse complement strand
GACAATAATGACTGCGAAGGTCTTTTGCCAAAAAATCCAAAGAGCAATAACTATGAGTGCTGTATTGGAAGGGCAAAATAGTGATTTCACCATGGCCCATGGATGCAACCTTTGGTCCCACCTCTTGCTGTTTATATGTTGAATTGGATTTTTGATATTGTAGATGGACCATGGAATTTCGATGGAAAGCAACAAGGTAATGGTTGGGAACAATGTCAGTGATCATGCTCTAAACACAAATGATTTGCTCTTTGTCAAAATATCTAGATTCGTCGAAACTCATTTCATAGTACTCTTTTCCACAGACAAGGATAGAATTACATGGTTCTTATTCAAATAATATTTCATACATACTACTTAGCTTTCCTACACTAACTTAATAGAAGTATATACGACATACTCAAGGTTTTGAATCTCTGATTTCCAAAAAGGGCACAACAACAAATACATATATTTCAAACTTACAAGTGCTCATTTACTAGATTGTCGTAATCCCAATTGGAGAAAGGACATAAAAACAAATAACTGTGTCCTAAACTAAATATGAGCTTTGTCCCAGAACCCCTAATAGTTTCTGCTGAGAAATGATTTTTTGATAGGTGGCTCATAAATGAAATTTATAGCAGTTAAAGCCCTCGGACTTGATGTCCAATACTTAAAACAACAAGCAAAAAAAGAAAAACACCCCAATCTAAAGAACTAATGAAAATTGAAAGTCACCCCAATCTTTAAAAAAAAAAAAGAGAGAGATTCAGAGCTGAAGAAGATTGAGGGAGAAGAAAAGACATTAAAACAATAGAAGGGAATGAAAATCATACCACATCAAATAATTAACGGCAAACAAAGAAACTTTTAATCATAAGAAGAGTTGCAAAGATGAGGAAATCCAAAGAAGAGATAGAGCGCGCGTACAGGGGTTTCTTGGTTTTTCCCTAGTATAGAGAGAGAGAGAGAGAAAGGAAGGGGGGGGAATTTTTTTACTTACACCCCCTTTGAACCATTTTTAACTTACATCTCTCTAACTCTATTTTTGATACTCTGTTCAGTCAAGTAAAATGGAACTGTTAGTTTTCTCTAACTGCATTTTCAATCTATATTTGCTTCATCTTTTTTCTCGCTACGGACACCTAGCATATTGATCTACCCTAAACCCTAAACCCGAAACCCGAAACCCTAACCCATAACCCGAACCCATAACCCGTAACCCCTAACCCCTAACCCCTAACCCTAACCCCTAACCCTAAACCCTAAACCCTAACCCCTAACCCCCTAAACCCTAAAACCCTAAACCCCTAAACCCTAAACCCCTAACCCCTAACCCCTAAACCCTAAAAACCCCAAACCCCAAACCTAAACCCTATAAATAATGGCACCCAATAAATAACACATGCTACGTTAATTATTACAATCACGAAAATACCCAATAAATAACAATAACCACGATATAAATTATAGTGGGATCCAATCACATAAAATCAACAAAAATCATATGACCATAATAGCTGGGTAAGAAAGCTGCAAAATAAGGGTTAACACAGTTTTACGTTCTACCCCCTATAATCTACGAACAACATGGGCTGTTTAATCCATACGCGTGATTACAGCTCGCTCTGATACCACTGTTGGGAAACCGAATTCCCAAGACCCAGTAATGACGCGTACAGATTAGACAACAAAAATTGTAAAACCCTATAAAGGGGAATTAGGGTTCTACCTCAACTCACTGCGACACAATCGTACCTTACGATCTTCTACCGTATTTCCCACACGTCTAGAACACGAACCGAGTGTGGATTCTTTCGTGATCTGTTTGCTCTCTCTAAGCCTGCCTCTATTTACTGAATAATAGAAAAACATTTTTTTTATTTTTACCTAGAGAGCATAACATGTATATATAGAGCTACGATAGGGACCTAAGGAGTTATAAATCTGGGCTCCCAGTGTAAATAAGAAAACCTAATCCCACCAAGATTCTATTTCTTATTTCACTAATTATAATTTACCCCACTACAGAATTATAATTGCACTCCCGTCCTTATCTCAATTGTATTACGAGCTCCATGATATTAAATACTTGTTAATCTCCCCACGTTAAGATTACAAATACTCGTTGATTAAAATAAATTACTAACATGAACAACTTGTTCTGGCCGCCGTGGGTGGAAGCGTTCCCACGGTGGAAGTCGGCAAACTCGTGGAGGTCGATGGTGCCGTCCTTGTCGATCACCGTCACAGCGTCGGTTAGATCCGCCAAAAACGTGCCGGCATCAAAGCTGAGGTCTCTGAAGACAGAGATCTTGTCGTTGGTGTTGAACTTGTTGAATACCTTCTGCACTTCATCCATGTCGCCCAGAGAGGTAAGTGAACATTGATTAAACCCAACCCAACCCTAATTGCAACGGCCTCCCTCTACCACAATAAAACCACCATCGAACCATGCCTGGAACTGGCCCAAGAGCCACTCGCGACCCGTTCGTGAATCCACTTGAACAGCCCAGCCCTAACCCATGCGGCACTAGCGAGAACAGAAGTCGGTGGGAGGGCAGCAAAGATGTTAGCCTGATATGTGCCCATAGTAAACCCCCAAACAGGAGAGAGGGAGTGAGTTCTGGTCCATATTTAGGAGTGTTCGAGGGAGAGGGTTAATAAAGGTGTAGATCTCTCATTTGGTTCATAAGTTTTGAAAAATTTCGGAGGTTTTTCCGCCAAATTTTTAAGAGGAGAGAGAGGGGGGGAGGCCAGAGGGGAAGAGGAGTGGGTCCCAGCCATAGGCCACGTCGGATCGGTATGGGAATCGGTAGGGAGGTCGTTACTGATAGCAAAATTGTTATAATTATAGGGATTCCATCGCACTTACATCAGAAACTACACCTAGGATTTCCAACACTCAAACCAACTCCTCATTGGTCCTGCCTAAGTTACATAACGCATGTGTGGTTGCAACTAAAGTAGATTCGAATCACATCTCAAAGACTGAGCCATAATTCGGTGTAAAGAAACTTGAGGGAGAAGTCTGCAGTTATTGAAAACATCAGGGAGATCGTTGAGATTTACACGGCTATATATATGGGGCAGATGGATAGCACCGTCCGTAGTCATTCGTTCCAAAATTTTCTCTCTCTCCTAGGGCTAGGTTTCGGGGTGTTCAAGGCAAAGAACTTTGGCCTTGTTTGATAAGTGAGTTAAAAGGTGGGATAGGATTACTAATCCTATGGATTCCCTAATTCTATGTTTGATTGCACAAAATGGGAGGGGATTAGTAATCCCATGGGATGGGCAATCCCCTCACTAGGGAGGATTAGTAATACCTTGGGGGATTAGGTATTAACAATCCTATCCCATGAATTAAATTACATTGACCTAATTACCCTTGGAATCTCACCCGTGCACCAAAAAACCTCCGAAAATGACCACCGATATAATGGGTATGATATTGGTTGTGTAAAAATTAGATTATCAATGCATCGGTCCATTTTTGAAGGGTGAGTTAAAAACATCCATTATTTTCCTACATTTTTTGCGCAATGATTTTACTTTTTTTTTTTTCCTTCATGTTTTGTAAATTTTTTTTTTGGTTCCATTTTTTTTTTTTTTTTGCTTCGTGATATTTTTGGAACTTGTAAAACCCAAAAAGACAAACGGAAATGAAAAAAAAAAATGCATAATAGATTTAATTAGTAACTTGAATTATTTGTGTGGAACTTGTGTGGAACTCAAAAGTGGATTTCACAAACCCAATTGTGCATCGTTGGTGCATGGTGTTGAGTAGCCATAATTATGTTGGACCTGAATGTAGTATAAAAATGTACATTAGTTGTATTTTCTAACCATTTTAATTTTAGTTTCACAAAATGGTAAGTACAGTTAAAAAAGAAGAAGAAGAAGAAGAAAGACAAAAAAAATAGGACATTTTAATTGTATTTTCTCTTTTACTTAATTGAGGGCAAAAATTAAAGAAAATTATTGTTTCAATCCAATCTAATTGTGTCCTAAACAAACATGGTATTAACAATTTCATCGTTCTATGTTTTTTTTGGGTAAATATTCCATTATTTATTGCCGAAAAAACAAATTAGGTAAAATTTTGAAAATTACGGATGAACAAAGGTAATATTGGAACATCAATCTTTCAATCCTATCCTACGCGTGGGAAACAAACATAATATTACTAATCTCATCTCCTTACGAATCCCACATTATAATCCCATCTCCTTACTAATCCCATCTCAATCCCATCTCCTTACTGATCCTATCTAATCCAACTCATTTATCAAACAAGGCCTTAGAGATAAAAATGGCTTCCGTTGGTGTTTTTGATGACGATCGGAGTGGGGGATCGGTCTCCAGACGCTTAGGGCTACAGAAGAGGAAGGGACAAGAGAAGTGGGCCTTTTACTCAAAAGAGTTGGGTTGGGGCAGAAGGCGTACCCGATCGTCGAAAGGGAAGGAAAAGCACATCAAAGATGATGCCTACTACCGCCCAGGCATCATAAAGGAGAATCTGGACACCTGGGTATGTATATTATGCTTATACAAGTCAAGTAATATAATAATTTCTTAGAATATCTATCTCTCTATCTATCTATCTGATGGTTTGATCAAGTTTTAACAAAATATGCAACATTTGACTTACGTTTGACGGCCTCTAGTAGTTAATATTTGGAAATGACCGCAATTGGACCCGATGATATGAAGAACTGTTTGTGTTCCCCCGTATCTGGGAAAAAGAATAGAAACTTCACTCTGTTTTTAACTTAACTGGCAGGATTTACTTAACTCAATGCCCCAATACTCCCATGCCTTTCTTGGTTTAAACTAAACCGGAAAACAATACCCAACTGGAATCTCTAATTGTTATAGATATTACAAAATGGGGGAAATGGGGGAAATCAAATGTATTAGAATAGAATACCCTGTCGCGCAGCCTCATCGTCGCCACCATTAGCAGATGTCGAAACTGCACTTTCCGATTCCTCAAAAGCCTCAATGGATTCCTCTGGCAACGAAGTACACAAAATTCCGCACGGAAATTTGTACCATTAGAATAAGAAAACGTTATAATTTGGGAAAATGACGGCCCAGGACATGTTTTGATATTTAATACCTTTTAAGGACATGCTAAGAACATTTGTTAATGAACAAAATATCCTTGGCGGGTATTAATTATCAAAACACCGTCATATTCCCTTATAATTTTACTGGCTTTACATGAAAAGGATAAAAGGATTTATGTGAGAACTTTGACATTTGGAACAATTGCAGAAAAAATATCTATGCCATTAGAGTGGAAGAGAAAAGGATGGGAACATAATCTGTATGTAGAATCAAAGCTTTTCTATGAGTTGAATCATGGGGTATTGCTGGCATGAGTCTGCATAAGAAGGGACCTCAACGTGCATTGGTGCGTGGGATAAAACTTTTGTAGAAACTGCTTCCTTACAGCAGTTGAAGTTCTTTGAAGAAGTAACGTGGGTAGGGAGGTTCAGTGGTAATCATATTACAATTCTACCCAAGGTGTAACCGCCCATAAGGGCTTGGAAAATAGAATTAAGTGATTTCATTGAGGGTAGTTTTGGAAATGGAAAAGCATGACAGGGAGAGACACCAAAGTGGTGCTCTCCCTTTATATATTAGAATAGATTATTAATTAAGTCCTTCTGACTTTCCTATTCGTGATGTACAGGCGTTTGATATCGATGATGATTATGTTCCCTTCCCACTACCCTCTCATGTTACGGATTCTGTTCATATTCCCATACCCAACTTGGGGGAGTATTGCTGGTTGCATGAACAGGCCCAACTTTGCTCGAGCAAGGCAATTGACGTCTATAACAAAAAACACGTACGGTTGTCTTTTTGCATTTTCCCCCCTTCCCTTCCTTCCATCACTGCCTCCTACAGTATTTATTAGGTCCTCCTCTGACTGACTCTGTGTTACTGTTGTTCAACCTCTTTCTTATATTGTAGAAAGCAGAATACCATTTTGTGAAGGTCGACAAGTTAGCCTATAAGATGTTTCGGCATTACATTACCTTTGATGCCGTGGTCGAGCGTAAGGATGCTGCTCTTGTCTACTCCAAGTTCCAGGCTATTGTTTGTGCTAGACCTGGAGACACTAAAGATGCAATGGAGGTTGTCTTGTGCCGTCTTAAACCAAATGCTTGATTAACCTCAGGTACGGTTTTGTTCGACTTGTTTTATTTCTCATCGCTATTGGATTGGTTTACATGCACGATATTTTTGAAGGTTTTTTTTGTGTGTGTGTGTGACTTGTATTAACTGTTCCAGATTGGGTAGAGCTACCTTAGAAGGAAAATCAAAATAACATGGGTTAGGATGGGAAGAAGGTTGAGGTCTCGCCGTATTAGGAGCGAGGTGCACAGTTACAGATTTAGTTCAATGTTGGTTGATTAGTAGGCTGACTGTAGGATTATGATTGATTTTTGTTCCATAACTCATGTTTAGGTGTTAGTCAAGTACCATTGTCGAAAACATTTTTGCAATGAAGGTTCCTTCCATGAAATATGCGGTCTTGGTAAAGTTCGACTATGAAACTGTGTCCTTGTCCTAGAATTTGAGGATTAGTCGATTAGATGCATCCAAAGCTTTTTGGACACGCTTGGTGCAGATACTGACTATCTTTGTCTAGGAGATTTACTACAGATCCAAAGGCTCTTCTAAGAGTCCTCCTCCCCGAATCAAAGATAAAATCATTCTTTTATTTTGAGCTGATTTCCATTTGCTCTTTGCGTATGAAAAAAACTATGAAGATTGAAAGGATTGGGAACCAAATGTCTTCCTCCTTGGGCTCAAGGGCTTCACTAGTACAAAAGCACCTTTTTCCCGCATTTCTTTCCCCTGGCATTTTGCAAAACACTGCTTTTTGCTAATTTTTAGGGTGCCCAAGGGGAGCCAGATCAATAGATTATATTTTCAAAATCTTTGCACTTCACCATGGTTCCATATTCTTCAAGGCTATAAACCAAAACTAGTTTCCCCCTTTCGTACTTTCATATACAGCCTGTCCATCCAAATTCGAAGAGGAAGTGTGTCACTTGATCTCTTCTACTTCTCTTCAGTGCTCGTTGATCTCTTCTGCGTCTCCCCTTCTCCAGCATCAATCGAGGAATGGCAAATCTGATGATTTTGGAGGGGGGGGGGTGGGCGTGTTTGTGTTGCATTGAGTAAAAGTAGCATAATGTCATATAAGAAGCGGCTAAAATGTTTAAGGGGAAGTAGTGGGGAATATTGCAGCTGCAGCAGATTGTACGGGAAATATTGTGACTGTAGCAGCCTTTTTATGTATTGGTTTGCATCCTATTCTTGCAGGTAGTTAAATTCTCTTGTGCAATTTGCAGGTGAAGGCAATATAGTGGCAATAGGCTCGAGGAAATCTGGGGTTGAAGATATCAGTTGTAAAGTGTTGTGGATTCTAACAGACTTTGCTTCTTGATTTCAACAGTTGTTATTCTCCAAATGTCATAAACAAACTGAAGGGTTTTATTAGTGTATGTACGTTGTGGATTATGCATTTCGCTGCTAGTAGTTGGTTGTTTCTACGTTGGTTGATTGGGTATGAGTTTTAATTTAGGATATGATGTCTGATTACTAATGGAGATAGCATAAATCCATCCTAGAGCAATTACTTCACGTTTAGCAACACTTCGAACCTTTTATTTCTTTAATGAGAAGCTCTGCATCTTATTTCGTGCGAAAAGAAAAGAAATTCTGTATTTTACTGGTGATACAACTATTTTTTCTATTACAAAATATGAACGGAATGAAGGGTTATTCACTTCCGAGGGGATTGACTGGCTATCAGCTCACCTCCTACCTCCTGTCCTTTGAAACGGAAAGACTTTTGACAGTATTGAACTTAACTTTGATAAAGAAAAGAAAAATTACGACAAAGAAAAAAATATTTCGATAATGTATATAAAAATTGTATATACAAGAAAAAAACACATTTTTAACTGTGATGCTACAAAATGATGAATACAGTGAAATATTGACTGGTGAAGTACTGGACAATTACATTTTCAAAGCCTGATAGTAATGGGGCGTTCTAGATTGTGTGCTACAGTGTAGAGTGCATCGTAAGCTGGAATCTAGATCGAGGAGAAGTGAAGACTGAGTCTATTGAGAAATTGGTCAAATCACAAGCTACATAATGCGTGAAGAACAATCAATAAAAGAACGCAAATTGCACAGATTTTTATGTGAGTTTCCAAATGTGCTTCAAACCTTGTACTCGCTCAATTCTCTGTGAATTGATTCTGGCCCTTAATTTTCATCCGGATTCTATATGATACAATTTTTTTTTTTTTGGCAATTCTTCTTGTTACCAAGTTGTCATTTTTCCTTTCTGGCTTTCTCAAGTGTTGGATAAGTTTCTATGCATGCGAATTTCCAAGTGCGAAAGCCCTGTGTTTGATTATCTAGTGGATCTTTGGCGATGGTAGATTCTTTCTTGCAAGACGAAAGCTTTGGTTTATTTATTTATGTTTTTATATCAAGCAGTAAAACTACTTGCCAAATTGTGAGTATATCGAGTGGAGAAGATCGTATTGTAAGTAGCAATGCAACTATATTTGGCGATCAATTATTTTACTCATGATGGTTAGAGAGCACAGCATATAAAAAGATCAGGTCAAAAAAAGTAAGCCCATCAAACCTATTTCAATTTTTTTTTTTTTTTTGTTTTAAGCTTATATTCTAAAAATCCTCGAACTCAAATTTCAACATAGGTTTTGTTGTACCTGGCACAAAACCTTTTCGATTTCAAGTTGAAAATATTGAAAGGGGAATTTTTAGGCCAGCCCCAAAAATTAGGTTTGGACTTAATTTAGTCTTACACAATTATTTGTATTTTTTATTCCAACCATACCCCTTCAAGCGCATCAGCGCACACAACTAGAGAGCATATAGTATAGAAAAATTATCCAATGCTCCATGAGCATTGGTGCACCATTAAAATATTGTTTAAATTCCAAAAAGTCATATCTTTTGTTGTAGATATTCATTTTTTTTTAAAAAATTATATTTTTGGAACCTACTCAACGATATTTACTAAACAAGATCCATATTGAATTTTAAATTATGTAAGATTAAAAAAATATCCTTTGCTATGAGAACTATTTTTATGAGAATTGTTTCTATATGAACTGGCTATGAGAACTGTCAATTCTCATAGTTAGTTCTATGAGAACTAGGGGTGTACATGGTTCGGATTGGTTCAGTTCTTTATAGAACCAGTAACCGGACCATTTCAAACGGTTTTCTAGAAAATTGAGATCCAGAACCTAACCAATATATGCATGGAACATAACCGGAACCAAACCGCAAGACCGGTCCGATTTTGGTTCGGTTTCGGTTCTATCCAATAAGCATCCAAACACTAATTGACAAAATATGAACTTATAAAATTAAATAAATAGGAAGATAATCTGCTGGAATAGAAAAGGAAGGAAGAAAATAAAAGTTTTCCTAATAAATGAAATTTCATCTCTAAATATATTAAGTTTAGTAAGGAAAAGATTAATCTACCAAATTCAAATACATATTTAATTACACACACATGTATATCTATATTTATTTTAGTTTTAAACGGTATGGTCCGGTTCTAATCATGGTTCATTAATTGAGAACCAGTAACCGAAACAAAATTAACGGTTCTTATTTTTTTGGAACCATAACCTAATCATAGAACCGCAGAACTGGACCAAATATGACGGTTCGGTCCGGATCGGACCGGTTTTACGGTTCGGGCGGTTTTCTTAGACACCCCTAATGAGAACTATGTAAAATGGCTATGTGAACTAAAAAAATATACAGTTCAAATAACCTCAGCACATACTAAAATGCACAATTCTCATAGAAAATACGTAGTTGTCATAAAAAATACATAGTTCTCATGGACAATACTCAATTCTCATAGAAAATACACAGTTCTTATAGATAGTTGTCATGGACAATAAACACTTCTCATAAAAAATACACAGTTCTCTTAGAAAAATACGCAGTTCTCATAGAAAAAATACGCAGTTCTCATAGACAGTTCTCATGTGTGGTGAGCTGTGTATTTTGTACAAGAACTGTTTTTATAAGAATTGTCTCTATGAGAACTATTTATATGATAATTATCTTTATGAGAACTGTCTATGGAAACCGTGTCTATGAAAACTTTATCTATGAGAACTCTTTTTATGAGAACCTTGTCTATGAGAATTGTCTACGAAAACGGTGTTTATGAGAACTGGGCCAAATTTTCATAGAAAATATACAGTTTACATAGTTTCACCACACACTAAAATACACAGTTCTCATAGAAAAAGACACAGCCCACCACATAATTCACATAGCCCAAATACATACTAAAATACACAATTCACATAACTCTAACACACTAAAATATACAGTGATTACCCAACATTGGTTTCTTATGTTGGTTTTTCCGTGTTCAGCAATTACTTATGAAAGACATTTTAACTTTCGAATTTTGTTGATCGGAAAAACACACAAATGGAATTCAAATGACATCACAAGGTTCGAAGCACATTCCATGACAAACTTGAAAAATTACTTCAATTTCAAGCTCGCTTGCGTTGTTCGAGGATTTAAAATCAACAAAGAGGTCAACGGCGCCCCATACAATTCACATAACCTCACCACACATAGTTTACATAGCCCACCATACAATTCACATAACATCCCACACACAAAAATACACAGTTCACATATGTGATGTGAAGTTCACATCCTAAACCCTAAACCCCTAAACCCCTAAACCCTAACCCCAAAACCCCTAAACCCTAACCCCTAAACCCCGAACCCCTAAACCCTAAACCCCTAAAACCCCAACCCCCAAACCCCAACCCCTAAACCCTAAAGGCTTTTTGATTATGCCCACTTGACCAAAGGTTTTTGGTTTTATTTTGGGGATTTATCGTTGGAAGATTGTGATTTCTCCATCTAGATTTCCTTCCTATTCAAAATGACAAGATGAGGTGGCACGCTAGTGAAGCCCTAAGTGGCACCCTCAGAATAAAAATAGAAGAATTGAAAATTTGAACCCCAGCTTCCATGGATGTTTGGCCAGGGTATAAGAGATAAATGGAAGCTGGGGTTCAAATATTCTGACACTTAGTGCTATTAGTAATTTTATTTTTTATTTTTTGAGTGTCAGAAAACTTTTCCTCAGCTAAACCTCGCATTTGGGTGTTAATGTCATTTGCTTTATAACTCGGTATGCGGTCCAATGAGAGAATTAGAAAGATCGATCATGCCGTCCACTACCAAAACACCCATGGCAGAGCCATTAAGGGGCTAGGGGTGGCAAAGGCCCCTCGAGTGGTTTTTTTTTTTTTGTTTTGCATGTGAAGTTTTTGATTTTTTTTTAAAACAAAATAAATCAGTACTAATTTAGGAGAAAGGGTATGAAGTTGGTAGTGTTTGAACCCTCACCTACTGTACGGAGCATAACGTGTTCATCATTTGGCTGTCACTCAATTTGCCACATGTGAGAATAACACTCTCATAGGTCATTTCAAAATTTTCAATTTGGAAAAATGTAAGGAGCATAATGTGTTCATCATTTGGCTGTAACTCAATTTGCCACACGTAAAATGGAATAACACTCTCATAGGTCATTTCAAAATTTTCATTTTGGAAAAAGAAAAAGAAACACAAAACACATCTTATCATTTTGATGGCTAAAGCCGTTTTTAGCATACTTAATTAAATTTTAAACTCTATTTTAATATACTTAATCAATCTGAATTTCATTTTTTTCAAAAAAAAAAAATCATCTTTGTTTGGTCCCTCCCGAGTGGAGATTCTAGCTCCGCCACTGCAAGACACTCAATAAAAGTTTGACAAAATTCCATATTTTAATTGGTCCAAAACAAAACTTTGAACACAAGAGCGTGGATGTCAGTGCTAACTTGTTACAACTATGCCAGCGAAGGTATATAATATGTTTGATTTGATTAATTAGTTGATTGAGATTAGGTTCACTTGTTATGTTTGGATGCCAAATGCAAGGCTACAAATTTTACACATTCTATGTTATGCGTACATGTCGGTTGACCAAGAGATCAATCAGGAGGTAAGTAGTTCATCGATCAGACCCCTTTGAAAGATCATCCTCCCCCGAAGTAAAACTCTCCGAATAATTTTATTCCCCTAACGAAATAGGAAGCAAAAGAAACAAGCTAGCTAAACGATGAAGCAAATAAACCGGGGGAATGTGTCAATGATGCAACATATGGCATGGACATCAAAGAAGTTACAACAGATGGCATGGACATCAAAGAAGATACGGGGAAGAGGGAGGAGGAGGCAAAATCGAAGCACTGATCAAAGAACTCTCAAATTATGATCAGCATAGCCCACCCTTGCTTTGTGCCTCTCCTAAAGGTCTTGAAGCGCTTCGACAAACTAGCTATGCACTTCATTCACCTTCCAAAGAAGATCAGGAGGCAAATAAACAACCCATATAATATATCCCTGCACCACCATTAGTCCTATATTGAATTCAAAAAAAAAAACCCAGAAAGGAATTACCAAAAAAAATAGAGGCAAATACAGAATCAAAATTATTGGACATAATAACCAACTCTCGCGACTGTTGGACTGTTTCAACTGGAGTACATGTGAGGGGGGAAGCAACACAAAGAATCAAAATTATTATAGTTCTAAAATCAGTGAACAAATATTCAAAATTATTACGGTTCTGAAATCAGTGAACAGGCTCAAGATGTTCTACAGCTTTGATGAGGCTTAGACGCAATTTCATACGCCCCAGGCGCATGCCTATGTGCCTCGAGTGGAGTTCTCAAAATTGCCAAACAAGCCAAATTTTGCGCGCATGCTACGGACAGTCCCAAAATTTTATTTGCGCGTGATTAGAACCGTTAAAAAAGCATATTAAATCTATATTCTCACAGTGGTTTTGGCCCAAAATTGTTTGTAATTCAAAAGACATGACCAAAATGGTTCGTAAACATTTAAGCCTTGCTTTGAATGTATCTTGATGATGAAATGACTTTCCGTATGCTTCCATTAAATGTGGATGGTCTATAAACTTTGTGGAACACTTAACGAATGAAAACAAACTGAAGAATAAAGGATTTGAGCTTTGAGTGAAACTTAAAATGTGTTCTTGGCTTAATGGCTCCGATAATTTCTACAGTAGTATGCTTTCTACCCTTTTTCCATGAACGAAAACTAAATACTTTAATAGTCGGATCCCACCATCTTTTAATAATTTTAAAACCCTATTTATCTATATAACATAGGTCTTGATCCGATTTAAAATGAGAGAGATGCGAGTGTTTTACCGAACTGAATTATTTTTTATCCACTGAGGGTAAAATGGTCACTTCTTCTGATTTATTAATAACTT